>JBBDHG010000257.1:170000-182500 GCA_037951165.1 Lophius americanus | reverse complement strand
ATCATGAGAATAAAGTCAGGATATTATCAGAATAAAGTAAAGATATTATTTGAATAAAGTTAGAATATTCTGAAAATAAAGTCAGGATATTATGAGAATAAAGTCGGGATACTATCAGATTAAAGTCAGGATATTATGAGAATAAAGTCAGGATATGAGAATAAAGTCAGGCTATTCCGAAAATAAAGTCAGGATATTATGAGAATAAAGTCGGGATACTATCAGATTAAAGTCAGGATATTATGAGAATAAAGTCAGGATATTGTGAGAATAAAGTCAGGATATTGTGAGAATAAAGTCAGGATATTATCAGATTAAAGTCAGGATATTATGAGAATAAAGTCAGGATATTGTGAGAATAAAGTCAGGATATTATGAGATTAAAGTCAGGATATCATGAGAATAAAGTCAGGATACTTTAAGATTGGTTTTTCCTACTTTAGGAGGAGTTTTCCCAGAATTCCTCCATAAATCGGTTATTTGTTGTTGGGTTCAGAGAAACTTTCTAACATTTCGTTGAAACTCTTGATCTTAAACGATTCCTTTTGAAAACGTTCTACATGAAGTTCTTACTTTTATCTGTGAAATCAGCGGTCCGGTCCGAGGCGCTGACCCGTGAAGAGACGCATTAATGCTCATTTATCCTCCGCTGCTGGACCCCTGAACTCACCACCCTGAATAAACACGCCTCCTCCTCGGGGACCCGACCCCGAAACAAAACCAGAACCTCCTCCAAGTTCTCACGTTTAAGAAAAAACAAATATTTACAGAATGAAACTGGACCGCGCCGACCCGCTCTGCTCCGCCCCGACTGGCACTGTGGCGACGCCGTTACTCCTACATGACACAAACTGCACCTTTAAAAGGGAGAATTGCATTTCTCCTGTTTGCGTGGAAAAGACAAGGAAACGTTCCGACCCGGTTTCGGACCTAATACCGTCTGGACGGCGCTCAGAGCTGCCCCGGTGCGATGGATCACCCGGGACAGGTGTCGATGCGTGGCGTTAACAGACCCGGCGTGACCACAGAGGTCGGTGACCCGTGGTACATTCAAAACATCAGGAGGTCACGGTTCCGGAAGCCGACCCGAGCCGACCCACACCAGACAGTGCCGAAGACCGGGCCGTGATAAATGCTTTCTTTAGAAACATGAAGAAGACAAAAGACCCTGACAATATACACCCGGACCCCCCCACTCCCCACCCCACCCCATCAGAACCGGGCTATCGTTACACCCGTCATTATAACGTGATACCGAACCTTTACGTCACATGACTGTGAATCTAGACGCCGCCTGAAAATATCAACACAGATAATATTACATTTCCCTTCTGGCCGCGTCGGTTCAGACCGTTTTCCTTTCTGTCCTGCGGGCCGGGTCACTTTTCCGCTCCGGTGCTTTTGCTCTCCCTCCCAGTTGGAGCGGGTCCACAAAGTATAGAATTTCAATTACAATGCGATCTCGGCCGCTTCCAACGTTCGGCGACGGGACAGCAACGGGAGAAAAATCCAATTTTTGTGCATCCAGGCTTGCAGCTTATTGCGTCCTGCCCCGTTTGGCTGATGGGAGCGGCACCGCCACCGGAACGACAAGTCTAATCAGAACCGCCATCAGCGGCCCAAAACGGCAACAAAAAAAAAATAAAGAAGGGGTGAAACGACCCCGAAGATACGAGAGCGGAGACGTTCTCCTCGTGTTCCTCGGCTCCGCCCACAGTTTGGGGAGCCGGCCTATGAGAGGTCTCCACGGCTGGTGGCAGGGGGGGGTGGTTGGTGGTCGTAGAGAGGTGGAGGTGGGAGGGACGGAGGCGGAGCGCTTCCCTGAGGGGGGTGGTGGATTTAGAGGGACGGCCAACCCAGCCAAGCCATTCTGGACCAGAGGTCCAGCAGGAGGAGAGCGGTCACAGCCCAGAGGAGAGTCCCAGGAAGAGCGAGGCCAGAGCGGCTAACTGGACCGGCGCCGACACCGACCTCCGACTCGGACCGCCGTCGGTCAGGAAGGGTTCTGGAGAATCATATCCCGACCCATCTGGAAGGAGAGAGGACAGAAAAAAAAGAAAGCGACAAAATATCTGAAGGACACAACGAGGAAGACGACGGCAGAACATGTCAGCTGGTGTGTCTGTAGCTGCATCTGAGACAGGGGCGGGTACAGGTGGGGGGGGGGGGGGGGGGGGGTAGTAGCACCTTTCATACAGGGGGGGGGAATAAATGGAGGACAGACATACATACATATACATATATATATATATATACATATATATATATATATATATACATATATATATATATATATACATATATATATGTATATATGTATATATACTAACCAAGTATATTGCTAGCAGCTGCATGCTAGTAGTTACTAGTGACATAAAGCTAATGACCAACTGAGTAAGAAGGAAACGCAATAGGTTCCTTGCTTTGATATGCTAGTAGTAGTAGTAGTAGTAGTAGTAGTAGTAGTAGTAGTAGTAGTAGTAGTAGTAGTAGTAGTAGTAGTAGTAATAGTAGTAGTAGTACTAGTAGTAATAGTACTAGTAGTAGTAGTAGTAGTAGTGGTAGTAGTAATAGTACTAGTAGTAGTAGTAGTAGTAATAGTAGTAATAGTTCTAGTAGTAGTAGTAGTAGTACTAGTAGTAATAGTTCTAGTAGTAGTAGTACTAGTAGTAGTAGTAGTAGTAATAGTAGTAATAGTTCTAGTAGTAGTAGTAGTAGTAATAGTAGTAGTAGTACTAGTAGTAATAGTTCTAGTAGTAGTAGTAGTAGTAATAGTAGCAGTATTAAGCAGCTAATTAAGTAGGCAGTGAGAGAATATTAGCTTAAGTTACGAGTCCAGTCTGTCGATAGCCTCGTTGGGCTAGTTGATTTGACTACAGCTTTATCTAAACAATCTCCGACTTGAAGGTTAGCCTGAGTATCGTAGTTGCCAGTTTCAAAAAAGCTAATAACCAGCCGAACCAATAGCTAATCTAGGAAGCCGTTAGCCTCAGTGTTCTAGTAGTTAAAAGCAACGGAAAACGAATGAATAGCAAAACCGGCAGCTTATTGAGTAGGGGGCTAGCTTGATCCTGCTAGTAGTTACCAGATTTGCAAAGCTAATGACCAGCGAAGTGAGCAGTTGATCTAGTAAAGTGCTAGCTTGATCCTGCTAGTACATGCTAGCATTGAAAAGCTACTGATTTGCCAAGTAAGTGGCTGATCTAGTAGAATTTCAGATTTATCCTGCTATTAGTTACCAGCTAGAGACATTTATGAACCATCTCAAATGCTACGTAGCTAGCCTCAACATAATAGCTAAAGGTTTCAGGAAACTAATAAGATATTAATCCAGTCGCTTATCCAGTTGGTCATTAGGCTGATCCAGTTGGTTATTAGCCTCTATATGCTAAGAGGTAGTAGCATTGAAAAGCTAATCCAGTTAGATGCTAGCGTCCTGACCTACTTTCCTCTCCTCTGCTGACCTATTTATTGATTATATGTGAATCCGTTTATGCTAATAAACAGAATTAAAATAAAATAAGTGGAACCATTAAAGGGTTGGGGGTGAGGGGGTGGGGGGTGAGGGGGTGAAGGGGTGAGGGGGTGAGGGGGGTGAAAAAATGCTACTCCTCTCATCAAAAGGCTGGACGGAGGATGAGGACGGAGCTCTGCAGGGGGTTTAACCAACCTAATTATACTTTAATCACAGAAACTGGAAGGACTGGGAGTGTCTAGCACACACACACACACACACACACACACACACACACACACACACACACACACACACACACACACAATCCAGCGACAACTAGAGCGTCAGATTAACCCCCTGAAATTGAGCAAAACGTCTGAGAAGCTTCCGAGGACAGTCGAGGAAGACGAGGGTCTCAGGATTCCTTCCTTCTCACTGAGATCCGGAATGATCTGAGCCCGGAATACCACACAGGATGTGGATCATCCTGGTACGACGGCGCCGAATCCCGACGTTTTATGACCGTGTTTTTTAGGGACTCATTAACTTTATCGTCATTCAAATCCACGTTGATGCTATTCTCAGGGCGTTAGCATGCTAATTACCAGGTATGGAACTGGAATGGCACACCTGGCCAGTAGCTAATAAGCTGCTAGGCTCAGTGTGTGAGTAGTTAGCACTTTTAGAAAGCTAATGACCAATTGAGCAATTGGTTTATCCAGCATGTTGCTAGCATCATTGTGCTAATAGTTGATTTGACTAGCGCTTTATTTAAACAATCTGCTTTGCTAGGTAGCTAGCCTCAGTCTAATACTTACCACTTTCAGAAAACTAATGACCCACAAGTCCTATAGCTAAACTAGCAGGTAAATAGCCTTTGTGTGCTAGCAGTAAATAGGTTTGAAAAGCTAATGACCAACCGAGTCATTTGAGCAAGTAGCTAACTCAATAGTTTGCTAGCCTCTGGATGATAGTAGTTATCAGGGGTATCAAAGCTAATAACCAAAAAGCTAACCCAGCAGTAGCTGACCCAGTAGGTAATAGTCTCTGCTAGTTAGAAGTTAATAGCTTCGAAAAGTTAATTATCAGCCTAACCATCAGCTAACCAATCAAGCAGGTACCTTATCCAGAACGTTACTAGCGTTATGATGCTTGTAGCTGATTTGATTGGCCATTTTTACCTAGCTTCAGCTTGCTAAATACTAGTTTCAGAAAGCTAATCACCAATCAAGCCAGTATCTAACCTAGTAGATCATTAGCCTTTATATGCTAGTAGTTATTAGAGCCACCTAGCCTTTAGGTTTTTGGGCCTCCGGTCGGTTGCTAGCCACCTTGTGCTAGTAGTTACCGCCTTTTGAAAGCTAATAACTAAAAGACGCAGCTGATCCAGTAGGGTGACGGCAAGGTGATAGCATCATTGCATTAACATTGCAAATCACCTTCTTCGCTAACACACGCAGCAGCTACCCTAACCCGCTGTTTGGCGCCGGTTCTGATGCCGAGGGAGAACCTTATTAGCGGGACGCGGCGCGTTATTAGAGCCGACCCACGCAGTCTGTGATGGGTTCGTTATTGGATTAAGTGCCGGAGCTTCGCTTCAGGGAGACTTTCAGAGTCTTCGGTTTTCTTTCAGCAAGGACAGAAGGTTGAGATGTGACTGGATGTGAAGCGTGTGTGTGTGTGTGTGTGTGTGTGTGTGTGTGTGTGTGTGTGTGTGTGTGTGTGTGTGTGTGTGTGTGTGTTTAAAGGTGTTAGCTGCTGAGGGAATCAGAGCAGAGACTGATGCCCGGCTTTTTCCATCAGACCTCTTATTCCCCCCTAATTTTACCTTGATAGCCAATCTGGACCTCCGCGTGTGTGTGTGTGTGTGTGTGTGTGTGTGTGTGTGTGTGTGTGTGTGTGTGTGTGTGTGTCAGAGCGTGACTTACCTGGAGGTCTGACATACACCTTCAGCTTTAGACACGCCCGCCCCACATGGTTGGGGTGAGGAGAGGCTGTGACAGATTGAAAGAGGAGATTAGCGGCGGTGAAGTGATTTAAATCATAGAGTTATTAAAAAAATAATGGTTTTAGGTTTTTTTCGGCCGTAGCGTCTGACTGGTTTCCCATCAGGCAACTTGGCTGGATGAGGAGTTGAGCGATGGCGGTGTGACCACAGGCCTGAGGCGTGAATAAGTTAACTCCTGGGGTTAGCTTCATTAACCGCTGTCACGGGTTCTTCTTTGTCTTTATTTGATATTTTCATAGGGACTTAAAATCTGTTACCGCGGATACTGTTAGCATAGCGCTAGCAGCTAGCCGACCGCTGATCCCAGCTGAATAATTAGAGACTGATAAAACCGTGACTGATTATTGGCTCCTTGAACCACAAGACATGTGATCAGATGACCAACTAATCAACTGACCGACCAACTGACTGACCGACCAACAACAGGAAACAGACCAACAACAGGAAACAGACCAACAACAGGAAACAGACCAACAACAGGAAGCAGACCAACAACAGGAAAGAGACCAACAACAGGAAACAGACCAACAACAGGAAACAGACCAACAACAGGAAGCAGACCAACAACAGGAAACAGACCAACAACAGGAAACAGACCAACAACAGGAAACAGACCAACAACAGGAAACAGACCAACCATGGATCTCGTGACGGTCTGAACGGTTCCGGTTGAATTAACCCTGAACTGATTCTTGTCTTTGATGAAGCTGTAACTCCTCCAAGGTCTCAAACCCAATGTCAGCGGGTCAGGGTCCAAACCCCCCCGACCCAGAACAGGATAAGTTGCTAGGGAAAATGAATGAATGACTGAATGAATGAATGAATGAATGAATGAATGAATGAATGAATGAATTAATTAATTAATTAATTAATTAATAAATGGGTGAATGGATTTTTAAGCGGTTTGAACGTTAACCGGGAGAAGGACCGGTGATTTCAGAGTGACAGAAGTGAAAGTGGGTTTATGGTTCCGTCTGACGTCTGCAGACCTTTAAGGAAACTCTAAACAAACATCGGCTGGTGGAAAACATCTTGACTTTGTCTCTCGATGAAATCCAACCAGACCGAGACCACCGTGACCCCCAGAGGGTCGTCATCAAGATCCACAAGAAATAAACCTGAGCCTTCCTCTGCCCTCTCCATCCTTCACCTCCCTGTCCTCCTCTTCCTCCCGCCGCCTTCGCCTCTACCCCGGTCCACGTCCTCCGCTCAGTGTCCGACCGCGGCTCCGCCCACCGCTGCCCGCCGCCCACCGCTGCCCGCCGCCACTCTCCCTGATAAATGGCGGCATTTAAGGAAGACACAGGCGGTTATATTTCTCCGTCCAGCTCTCCCTCTGAAGACGTGCCCTTGTCATTCAAAAAAAAGAAAAAGTCTCCTTGTCTCCTGGACGCCCTTTTGTAAATCAGTCAACCTCATCATCTGGCAGCTGTGAGAGGTGAGGGGCGGAGACGGCCTGTCAACATGTCAAACCTCCTGACAGACGAGCACACATGGGCGCACACTCACACCAGAGCGCCACCGCAGATGTTCCACAGGGAGGAAGTGGAGGGTTAACACGCCGCCACTCCTCATCAGTCCTGACCTGTGGGACAAAAACCAGGGAGGCTGTCAATCAAGACGATGGACGCCGCCTTTCACGGGCTCAATTCACAACTGACCCCCGTCAGAGCGGACACGCCCCCCCCCCGGAGATCCCAGGAACACAATACTACACACCAGAGGGGTCCGTCCGGCCTGACATGAGCCCAGAAACAAAAGGGGGCCCATGTGGGTCCAGGTGGGGAACTGGACGCCGGCTGGATGGTCGCCGTGGCGACGGCGCCGACTGACATTTACAAAGCACTCGGAAAAACAAAATCTGACGGCGGTCGGGTCGGATTCACCGCCGACAAGGACGAACCACTCCCCAAAGAATTATGGGGCCCTGATGGGAGTGGCGCCAGAGGAGGGGGGCGGGGTCACAGAGACCGTATATCATCTCCTACAGGAAAGGTCGAAGTTCAGGTGAGCAATAATTCTCTAAAAGTTAAACAAGGACAGAAAATGTTTGATGACATGAGATTTCCAAAAAAACTCCCTGGAACCAAAAGATAAAGAAAGCCAAACACAGATCAGCCATAACATTGAAACCACCTGCATCACAGAGAGGCGGAGCCCCGTGATGTCACTGTGATGTCACTGTGACGTTCTATCAGAACCAGCCTTGGAATCAGAAGTTTGTTGTACTTTGTGTGAGGTCTGGATCTTCTCTAAAAATCTGACCTTCACTGGTTTGAGGTCTGGATCTTCTCTAAAAATCTTGACTTCACTGGTTTGAGGTCTGGATCTTCTCTAATAATCTTGACTTCACTGGTTTGAGGTCTGGATCTTCTCTAATAATCTTGACTTCACTGGTTTGAGGTCTGGATCTTCTCTAATAATCTAAACTTCACTGGTTTGAGGTCTGGATCTTCTCTAATAATCTTGACTTCACTGGTTTGAGGTCTGGATCTTCTCTAATAATCTTGACTTCACTGGTTTGAGGTCTGGATCTTCTCTAATAATCTAAACTTCACTGGTTTGAGGTCTGGATCTTCTCTAATTGTCTGGTTCTCATCTTCACATTTATCTTATGAACACCTCCACGCTGTGAAACCAGCTGATGACTCACAGATGTAGTAGTACTCGTGACCGGGCCTGAACTCGAAGCCCAGTGAGAACGGTGTGAAGAGCTGGAACTTCTCAGAGAAGCGCAGTGGTCCGTCTGGACCGCTGGGGCGGTTACACTCCCAGCGCTTGAAGCCACGCATCCTGTGCTGGCAGGAAGTGTAGCCCTCGTGGTTGACCATGAAGAGGATGTAGCGCTCCATGCGCCCGTGGGTCGGCGGACCCTCGTAGTACGGACAGTAGATGTCCAGGTAGTCGTTGATGTTCACCGCCACCCTGTACTCGCCGTGCCAGAACCTGCAGGACAGGAAGCAGAAGATTAGAGCTCAGTATTGAAAAGAATCAAGATCTCCGGGTGATGAACCCAGTCGGTAGAGAAGAAGATTGAAAACATCTACATCTCGTGATCCAACAGAATCAGAACCTCGACTGGATTTATCTGATAGCATAAAGTAAACAGCAGCCAGTTGACCCCAAACCTCTGACCTCTAGGAACATGACGCATGTGACATTGACCCTCCACCATTCAAACCTCATCCAACCAACCAACCAACCAACCAACCAACCAACCAACTAACCAACCAACCAACCAACCAACCATTTGACCCTCCACCATTCAAACCTCAACCAACCAACCAACCAACCAACCAACCAACCAACCAACCAACCAACCAACTAACCAACCAACCAACCAACCATTACCCAAACACTGATCACATGTCCAGCTGATTGAACACCTGACCAATCAACTGACCGAACAACCAACCATCCAGAGGTCCCGGACCTCCTGGTGGAGCCCTCGGACCTCCTGGTGGGTTTTCATTTCTCTTCCTCTGGAGAGAAGTCAGTCAGCATCCCTCTGGTTCCGTCTAACTGGATCGGGGCCAGATGTGCTTCCTGGGATTCATTAGCATGTTTGGAATGTTCTGCTGGCGGTATGTCGCTCGGGAGAAGTGGGTCATGTGACGGCGGAGACCACACGTTTTTAACCCAGCGCCCAAAGAGAACCTTCCACTCGGTTCTGGGCGGAGACGGATCACGTTGGCGTGGATGTGATGAATTGAAGGAGGTCAGAGGTCAAAGAGGAAGGAGTAATAGAATATAAATGCGGCGTGGAGGAGCTGCACACGGAGAACATGTCGACTCCATGGCGCTGATGACATCATGCGGACTCTGAGTCTCGGCCGGGTTCTGGACTCCTGTTTACAATCATGGAGTCACTGGGGCGAAACGGTCCAATTAGAGGAGGCTGATTGTCTCGATTGTTGTTATTGTCATCAGACTTCATTTAAAACCCGACTCTGTTCATCCGGTTCCCCCATCTGATCCCAGGACATCAAAGTAACGTATCGACCCGTTCACGGTGCCGCCTACGTCTAGATCATCTCTGACCCGGTCCACAGAGTCCTCTGGGAACCGGTCCAGTGGGTTTTGTGTGATTATGCAAAATGTTAGGAATGCCTGATGTGGTGAAGTCGAGGAAGGAGAAAAAGAATTTGCTGGTTCTGTTTGTTTATCCGGACCGACTCCAACGGTTAACGGGTTCTTTCCTGACCTCATCTGTCCGTCAAACATCGGCAGATCTCTGCCACAGATAAACAAACAAACAAACAAACAAGGAGCAACAAAACTAGAACCAGAACATAACCAACCGACATCACAAACAACGTACCGACTCAATGACTGAATAAACGACTGACCGAATGACCGAAGATATGACTGACTGACCGGATGATTGAACAACCGACTGAACGACTGACCCACTGAACAGACAGATGACTGACTGACTTACTGAACGAACAACCGACCCAGTAACAGAACCACTGACCAACTGTATCAAATGAGCTAATGACAGACCATATGGGAAACAGACCAACCCACCAACCGGACCCACTGAACGACTGACCAAATAACTGACTGAGTGATCGACTGACTGACAATCTGACCAACTGAATGACTGACTGACCAACGGACCAACTGAATGACTGACTGACCAACGGACCAACTGAATGACTGACTGACTAAGCGTCTTTCCAAATGACCAAAGATATGACTAACTACCTGACCGGATGATTGAACAACCGACCTGATGACTGAACGACTGACCAACTGTATCAAATCTGGATCAGTTGGACCGGTACCTACAGAACCTGCAGAGTTCAGGTGTTTCCTAACGGTCCTCTGACCGTCTCTCTGTTCCGGAGTCTTCGTCCTGAAACCCTCTCTGACTCCTCCCCTCCAGTATATCTCGCGGCTGTTTGAGATTCATCGGAGCGCCGTGGCGGCGGCGGAGGATCTCACCTCGCCGTTCGTGAAATCACTCTATTTCCCGACGTACGCCAGCAGTCGCATTTAAGATCCAGCCGCTTCCTTGTTTGGTAAATTTGAGAGAAACGTCTTCAATCACCGCGGCGTAAATAAATCGCCGCCGTCTCCAAGATTTTTTGAACTAATTCATCATTTTCCCCGCCCCCCTCACCTTGGCAGTAATTCATTGGCTGAATGAAGACATTTTGGTTTAATCGCGGCGGCGGCGAAAGCGGCGGTGGCGGGTAATATTCAGCTTTGGGACAAATTATCCCTCTAATGGCGGTCCCATCGCTCTCCTGAGGGGGCAAATCAGGAAGTGAGTTAGACGTGAAATGAGCGCCGTCACGCTCCGGCGCTGCTCAGAGCCCAGAGCTCAGGTTCTAAAAGGATCCTTGAGCAGATCATTTAGAGGCATCGATCCACTGGGGAGCTCCTCCGCGCCCGCGGCGCTCCCAATCGGCTCCTATTAACAGCTAAAAGGGAGGAAGAGGAGGAGGAGGGGGGCAGGATAAAGATGGAGGGAGAGATAATGAGAATGAATGGATGTAAAAAGATGGCGGGAAGAGAATCTCCGCGCACTGATGGCGAGGGCCGATGTGCGCGCGGTTCATTAGCATGCTAGCATGCTAACGTGAGCGTCCATTAGCGAGGGCACCGAGTCAATCGAGGCTCCATTAGCTGGTGTCGGCGCCGCGCCCTGAGACGCCCCTCAGGAAACCCCGGACACTCGGATGTTCATCGGCGCGTTTGTGACGATACTGAAGAGTAAACAAAGGCGTCGAGGGAGAAGAGAAAGAAATTCACTGGATTTCTTTTCTTTCTTTTTTTACTGCTGCTTATTGAAAAACAACCGACCAACCGACTGACTAAGGAGTCAGTAGTGAAGAAAAATACAACCAACCCCACAAGCTATCATCCAAACAAACAAACAAACAAGCAAATAAACAAACAAACTTTTTTATGACATTTTGTAAAATTCTGATTATTCATAAAGAATAAAAATATTCTGATCTTATTTTTGTAATATGATTTGTATTTGATTAAAACTCTATTCTTGTTCATTTCATTCCTGATATACATTTTTTTTAAACGTTTGTATCCCAATTTGTCGTCAAATGACTCGCCTGACGGACATCCGTTCTTAGTCCCGCCCCTCTGCTTCGGTCGTCTCCATGGCGACCAGCAGCCTTTATTTCTCCCAGAATGAACCTGGCCTGAGAATAACGTCAAAATGTCTAAGTCATCATAAACGGTCCAGAGGTCCGGACAAAGGCTTTAGACTGTAAAACCGTAAACGCCCCCCACTTCAAACCCCCCCCCCCCTTTTGACGCTCTTTGATCTCTAGCGGAAGACATTCTTATTTTCCAGCTGATAAAACTTGATTATCTTTCATCTCCAGGAGAGAATAGCTTTTGTACTTCGTGCTGTACGGACACTGGATCTCATTTCCACACCTCAGAAGCCCATAATGAGCTCCAGGACATCTTTAAGCCCGATCACATTTATTTACTTTACATTCCTGCCGCGTCGTTAAAGATGCAGGTGAAGACGTTTCTTCTGCGCTTTACTTCTGAGCGCTTCCTGTGAACGATGATGGTGATGATGGTGATGATGGTGATGATGGTGATGATGGTGATGATGGTGATGATGATGGTGATGAGGATTGCTACATGAGACTCATCCGATGGACCGGGAGGGGGTTTGATGGTGGCAGGATGAAGAGGGGGAGATGTTCTTCATCCACAGACACCAGGTGAATCTCCTCGCTCAGTCATGAGTGGGTGATTGGAGGCAATCCGCCGAGTCATCATCATCCCACTCTTCCTCCCCTCCAGAACCTCGACCCGCCTTTCCGTTAATTCACGCTGTGGCCTGAAGAAAAATTCAGCAGCATGTTGACCTCAGAAGAACTACACAGGAGGCTCATGGGAGTCATGATGTCATCATCCAGACGTTACAAATCCTGCTCCTGGATCAGCCTGGATCCAAACGATGATACAGATCAGAACCAAAACCTGCTACTAGCTGTTAACTGCTGCTAACTTCTACCAGGAGCTAATTACTACTAGCTGCTA
>JBBDHG010000257.1:160000-167500 GCA_037951165.1 Lophius americanus | reverse complement strand
CGAACCAGCTGTCAGGCTGACGGACGCCATTAACCGTCCGTCTCGCTGCCTGATCCTCGGCTAATACGGACCGTTTGATGCGGACTGACGAGGTGAACTAATCCACGTAGTCCGGGTCGGAGCGTTTGGAGTCTCTGCTGGGGTGGAGGGGGTGGAGGTGGAGGTGGAGGTGGAGGTGGAGGAGGTGGAGGTGGAGGTGGTGGAGGTCTGTATGGATCGCGCTGCAGCGTCTCTAATGAGGAATTAAACACTTGAATGGAGTCCAATTAAGACGCACACACACACACATACACACACACACACACACACACACACACTGTACACAGATCCATTTGTGGCGCTGAAGTAAACATCAGCACAAGCCACGCGCCCTTCAGCCATAACATTACAACCACCAGCTCCGGCAGACCTCCGAAGGTGCGCCGTGGTATCTGGTACCACGTTGGTAGTCCAGAACATCTCACAGATCCTGGACTGGATTTGGGATCAGGGGATTCTGGAGGCCAAGGCAGCACCTTGATCTGGTTGTTGTGTTCCTCAAACCATCTCTGAACTATGTGAATGATAGAAGTCAAGGTTTCCCAACATGCATCACACTGCCTCCCCCAGCTTGTCTTTTTCCCATAATGCATCCTGGTACCATCTCTTCCCCAGGTAAGGGACGCTCATGCTCCCAGGCGTCCACACGATGTAAGAAAGAACCCCGATCCATCTCCAGGACTTTGTAGAACCTCTAGCGGCTCCGGCCTGCTGCTAACATTCCTGAGGAATCTTATCCCATTCCTCGAGGACAAAGATCTTTGATCCTAGAATATTCCCTGTTCACCTTCTGGAACTTCCTTCTTCAAATCCTACCGGAGATTTTATCTGGCATTCAGGTCATGTGACTCTCAAATGTTCCAGGACGTCTTCTGGAACCAGGACGCTAGCCTTAGCTGTTAGCTACTATAGCTGTTAGCTACTATAGCTGTTAGCTACTATAGCTGTTAGCTACTATAGCTGTTAGTTACTGTAGCTCTGATAGCCGCTCTAGAATGTTCCAGGACCTCTTCTGGAACCAAAATTCTAGCTTTGAACCCTGAGATTAAATCCAGAATTCTGCGTTTAAAGTTAGAATCGTAAGAATAAAATCATATTTACTAAAAAAAAAAAATCTCAAATAACCATATGTGGCTTTACGACTTTTGTCTGCGTCGTGCGACATTTTGAGATATTTGGTCATAATCCTGAAAAAAAACGTTGGTTCCGTTCGTCTCCTGTTGGTTTTATTTCGGGTCTTCGGAGGGCGACGTTCCCGAAAAACTGAATTTCCTGTGAGTTTAATAAACACCATCGCAGATTCCCAGAATTCCCTGCAGAGACCTGCGGGCGAGGTCACGGCTGCTACTTCTGGGTTTCTCCTCCGGCCCGGAGGATCGGAGGAGAAACCCACGTCAAGAGAGCAGAAATGATCCGTGTGATGAAGACGAGGTTAAACAAAGCCAGCGATTATGAGCTCTGCATCTTCATCATCCAATCCCATAAACACTTTAATTAAAAGAAGCTCTCCGACGCGGACCGGGCCGCGGCGAGGGGAGCGCGTTCCCCTGAGGAGATCTGAAGAAGGTCAAAGGTCAGAAACCTCGACTCCGATCCCTGATGAAATTAAATTTCCTGTGATGCTGATGATAAAGGTTTAAACGCGGCGGCGGCGGTTTGATGTTTGTGCGGTGTGTCGAGAGAGCATCATGTGTGCGGCGGGGTTAGCGCTCTGGGAGGAAGACGCCTCGTGTTTCTTTGTGGCGAGAGAGGAGAGTTTTTTCTTCCCTCCTTTAAATGGAACACAGCTTTTCTCCGGCGGTGGCCGAACCTTGACCCTCAAACCCAAACTAGAAATAGGAGTTCGCTCAGGGAGGAAGAAAGAAAGGCAGAGAGAGAACGCCTCCAGACACACACACACACAGACACACACACAGACACACACACACACACACATACACACACACACACACACACACACACACAGACACAGACACACACACACACACACACGTGTACACACACACACACACACACACACACAGACACACACACACACACACACGTGTACACAGACACACACACACACACACACACACACAGACACACACACACACACGGTCTCTGCCCCCGTTATTTCCGTGTGTCCCAGGAGTCGGTCCAGGACTCTCAGAATAAATGACGGTACCGTCCTCAACACTCGTCTGTCGTGTATTTTAGTGTGTATTTTGTGTGAGTGTTAAAAACACTCAGAATGAAGTGTGTTACTCAGACACTCACAACTCCAGAACCTCTGAGACCCGCAGCGCTGGACCCGCGGGTCTGTGTGGTTCTGAAACGCTTGTGTTGCATCGAGAAGAATTATGAATATGATTATTAAACTCCCCGTTATACAATGACCACAGAAGGAAAACACGCTGCAAAGACCACACGACTTTAGGTAAACACGCTGCAAAGACCACATGACTTTAGGTAAACACGCTGCAAAGACCACACGACTTTAGGTAAACACGCTGCAAAGACCACACGACTTTAGGTAAACACGCTGCAAAGACCACACGACTTTAGGTAAACATGCTGCAAAGACCACACGACTTTAGGTAAACACGCTGCAAAGACCACACGACTTTAGGTAAACACGCTGCAAAGACCACATGACTTTAGGTAAACACGCTGCAAAGACCACACGACTTTAGGTAAACACGCTGCAAAGACCACATGACTTTAGGTAAACACGCTGCAAAGACCACACGACTTTAGGTAAACACGCTGCAAAGACCACATGACTTTAGGTAAACACGCTGCAAAGACCATGACACACACATATCTGAGTCAGAATGTCGGTACTGTCGGTTTACACAATCTGATCACATGATTCATTTTTATCCGACGTCAGTGACTGAAGTCTGAAACTTTTCGTCTGGTTTTCTGCATCGATTCTGACGGTAAACGGAACGTTTTAATGAAGATGTCGCTGCTGCATATTCCTACGTTTTAAAAACTGTGAAGGGGGCGCTGTGGAGGCATTCTCACGTCCAACCCTCAGAACTATTTCTGACGTTGATTTTTTACCGGGTTTCAAAACCGGCCAAAGCAAAAAGAAAAAACCCTCTGAAGAAAACCACGTATGAAGATAAACTCGGCGCCGCTGAGGGTGATCAAACATAATCAAGGAACTTGTGCAGATGTTTGGATCCGCTCTGAAGTGAAGCACCGGTTCGGCTCTTAAACATGATTCATGCATCAATCTGAGAGGTTCTGCCGGCGGGTTCTGAGTCAGAGCAGTGCCCAGGGGTCCAGGTATGACAGACGGCGCCTGGATGGTCGGCGGCGTTTATGACCCCGGCGTGGCGTTGTGAACAGAACTAACATCTGGGTTCATCAGCTGCACAAGATGTCGCGGCCCAGACTCCGCCTCCGATTCACGGAAATACGACCGTCTGCCGCGAGGAAGACGTAAAAAAACGCCGTTTCCTCCACTTTCAAATGTCCTCTCACGTTTTTAAGTTGCTGGTACGAGAACCGATTCTGTGATTTCAATCTCGTCCTCATGAAATCTGTATCCTGAGGATTCAGTTCTGGTGGGAACAAAGATTGAAGGAGTCGATAAATGCAGGATAAACATCTAAAAGGACATTTTATCTTCTGTTTGTGCACTAAAAGTGTTTATTTCACCAAATGTTTTACTCATGAACTCTCTGCCGGTCTCCTATTGGTCGCTGTGAGTCACATGATCTGGTGAGAGCGAGGAAGAGGAGGAAGAGGAGAGTCCAATAAACGGTTTAACCCACTTTCTACCACTTTCCTCTCAAACAAGACAAACAGATATAGTAATAACAATAATAATACATTTAATTTATAATGCACTTATAAATTAAATGTATTATAGTGTAATCTTAGAAATGCAATCTTATTTAATCATATTATATTATTACAATTCATTACTTCATTTTTTTAGTTATTATTTTTAAGGTAATTATTAATCTTGGAAATAAAATTTTATTTATACGTATTTTTTTATTACTTTCATTTTTTATTAGTTTTTTTAATTATTATTATTATTATTATTATTGTAGTAATTAATATTAGAAATTACATTTTATTTATTAGTGGGGTATTTTTCACAATCATTCAATACTTTATTTGTTTTTCAAATTATTATTATTATTATTATTATTATTATTATTATTATTATTATCTCTCTCAAACCCCGTCATCTGCATAAATGTGAAAAATTAGAAGAAGTTTGTGGAAAATCGTGCAGAAAAATGAAGGTCTCGATATTAAAAAACAAACAAACCTTATTTAAAATCAACAAGGTAAAAAAAATAAAACAAACTTATTTAAAAAAGAGTAAAAAAACGAACAAACACATAAATAAAACCTGGGAGGTCTTGCGGTGGAACCCTGTGGGACGCCTTCAGACTCTGGCAGAGTTTGTTTCACGCGTCTCCGAGTTTTTATTTAACAAACATTAAAATTCGAGTTTTAATGTTCAACGTTTTTTTTAAGATCATTTTTAGACATTAAGAATCAATAAACTCAGACTTCCGATCATTTGATGTATTTTTTGGCTTCCGTAGGTTTTCTTCCCGCGTGTTTCAGAAGTTTCCCTCGGCCTCCGGACGATTGAATATTGAGCGCTCAGATTAATCCGGATCTTTAGCGCCTCGGCCGTCGTGACTCATGAAGGACGCGGCGGTAAATAAATGAGCGTCGCCCCCTTTTAATTCACTGCGACGGAGTCAAATATTCAAATTAATGGAAAAGAGAATCCCCCCCCCCCGCCTTCGTCTCGGAGTCCATCGACTTTCTCATTTAACTGAAAAACCCGTTTCCTGGAGTCGAATTAATTGAAAAAGGAATAGAGCCTTAATTTAGAGCTAAGGGTCCATAGCTGCGGTCGGCGGCGAGGCTGATGGCGTTCTGCTCCGGCAGAAGAGCCGACCCGGACCCCCGTTTGCCTGAAAGTCCCTCGGCGAACGCCGCTGCAAACAGGCGATAAATGGGGGCACGAGGAGGGGAGGGGGGGGGAGGAAAAAAAAGCAAGAAAAGGTTCTAGATTTTAGCTGTTAATAGAACGGCGGTCGGCGGCGTTAGCTCCACGCCTGAATAATTCACTTTAGCCAAACTGTTGCTCCGGGTTCCATTCATTTTTAATGCCGTCTTTTGATGTTGATTAATTAAGGAGTGCTAGCGCTGCCGTTTCTCCGCCGTGCACGCCGACGAGCACGCCGAGATCCCTCCAAAGCCTTAAAGCTCCCCCTTCCCTCGCCCACTGCTCCCCCTTCCCTCGCCCACTGCTCCCCCTTCCCTCGCCCACTGCTCCCCCTTCCCTCTCGCACAGGAATCCAGCACCCGGCAACAAGCGCATAAACACGCCCTGGAGCCCAAGTCCCTCCCCAAAAAAAGATCTTAAAAGTCTTTTAAGGCAGTTTGGAGGGAGGAGCTTGTTTCGGGTGAGGAGGAGGGGGAGGAGGCCTCCCTGTAAACATAAAGCAGATTAGCAGAGGTGTGTGTGTGAGAGAGAGAGAGAGAGAGAGAGAGAGAGAGAGAGAGAGAGAGAGAGAGAGAGAGAGAGAGAGAGAGAGAGAGAGAGAATTTGTTGTTACTGTACGCCGCAGCTGCTGGGCTGGATGTTAATTACAAGACGTGCTTGCCTTAGCTAATGTTAGCGTGCACGTGTGTGGGCGTGCATGTGTGTGGGCGTGCATGTGTGTGGGCGTGCACGTGTGTGGGCGTGTGCACGGCTGTTTCATGTGTTTCCAACCAATGCAGATGAGAAGAGATCGGCAGCGTCCAATCAGAAGCCCGAGGTTTATAAATAGAGTTCAGCCGAGTCCCTCTTCTGCTAATAGGCCCCGCCCCTCAGAAGCATGATGGGAGGAGTCAGCTCACCTGGTCAGCGGTTCTCATTCCTCCATAGAACAACTTAAGTCTGCTACGTGTTCCTGCTGAAGTTGATCTCAGACCAACGGGCGGATAAATGACATGTAGAATAAATGATTTTATTTTATGATCACGTTTGAATTAAAGGGAAATAATTACATTCTTGTTTTAGAGAAATAAATAAAATGATCAGTGGACTTCATCAGCGTTCCATTTCGTGCAGAATTTTATGAGGAAAAAGACCGAATATCATGAATTATGTGGATTAGATTTGATAAAATGTATTTTTGATGGAAAGAAAAAGTAATAATATTACCAGAAGTTTTAAGAATTACACATTTAATTAACGTCAAAGTTTAATTGAGAGAATAAAAAAAATACATGTTCATACCAGTTTCAATTTTAAAATACGTAAGAGGTAGTAAAAGTATTATTAACTTGTATAAATTGAAAGTAGTGTGTAATTAAATAGAAAAAAGAGGTAGTTTTTCATTTTGCAGCACTGATTCATGTTTATTACGCGGAAAGTAATAGAAACATTTAAAGATAAGCAGATAAGAAGTTACAATATTAAACACACAATTTGTGTTTGTTATTATATGGTAATTACCAATTTTGAAATCCAAATATCGCTTTATTGTTACGAAATATTATAGTATTTCTGTACTTTTACCTCTTTTCCATCTTTAAATATTTCCTCATTATTAGTCTTAGTTTTCGGGCCCGTTACATAAATTTCCGTGAAATACTACCCAGATATAATCATGTTATTACCAAGCTATTACCTAGTTATTACTTTGGTAATTACATGTTATTACCGCTTTATTACCCATCTATTACCATGTTATTACTTTGGTAATTACATGTTATTAACGCTTTATTACCCATCTATTACCATCTTATTATTTTGGTAATTACATGTTATTACCGCTTTATTACCCATCTATTACCATCTCATTACTGTGTAATTACTGTTATGTAAAGTTCTACCCGAGAGTCTATAGATTCAAAGCCCATTTCTATAATGTTCATCCCGAGGATGTTGATGGAATCGTCACAAACACGAGGTCCAATCAGGGCGCACCACAGGGGCGTATGTTCGGACCCTTACCATTTTATGACACGCCCTTTATTTTTCTGAATAATTTCAACATTATACGACGATGACAAAGTTTATACGTCTGTCTTCGGCCAAATAAGTTTTTCAATAAATGAAAATATTCATTATAGAGAGTCTCGAGCTTCCCGGCGTCCTATTGGTCGCCGCGGGTCACATGATCTGAATCTGAATACAGAATCCAGCGACCTTCAAACCACATTTTTAGGACGTTTAAAGCACGCAAAGGTATTTTTGGAGACCGGAGACAAGAAAGGAAAGAGAAACGCAACAAGAGGAATCTGTCAAGTTTCTGAAAAAGGCGTGATTGTTCTCGCGAAGCGGCGTTTTGGGTTTTTAGTGCTGGTGAAAGATTTAGAGGAAGCGGTTGTAAAGAGAGTGGCGGTACGGAGTGTGTTAATGCGTGACACTCTTTTTCACTCGGAGGCGAGATCTCTCCGATTCCGTCCGGATAATGAAGCGTTTGCCGGTGCGAG
>JBBDHG010000257.1:137500-155000 GCA_037951165.1 Lophius americanus | reverse complement strand
ATTATATTTTTTTATTGGTGTTTTTATCTGTTTTTACTTTATAGCCCTTGATTTGGACTGTTGGAGATTATTGATGAGTCACTTTTAATCTTGATGAGGTCAATCAGGGGGGATCGCCGGTACAACGCAGGGGATTGGGGGCTTCTGAGGGATAAAGCGGTGCTGGAATGTGTGTGTGAATGTTCAGGAAAGGTCTGGGACGAGGTTGGGTTCTGTTGGCGGTGATTTATTCTGCTCTGTTGGTTGTGTTGTTCTGTCTGGTTCTCCTGACTGGAGCCAAGTTTCCCATCTGGGATCATAAACAGCAGAATCTTCATCCTGAAGACGATGTGATTGTCGCCTTCGTGGAAAACCTCCCAGACTCCCTCCTTTCTCGGAAATGGTTATTATCATCCCTGTCTCGGTGTTAAATCCTGATTTTATGCCGGTGGCGCCGGGATCCGGTCCTGTGGAGACCTGCGGGGATCCGACGGCGCCGTCCCGGTGTGAAGGGATCGCCGGGGACGGATGGCGACACCAGGTGTGATCAGAGAGACACGGAGGCGGCAGCAGGAGACAACAGCTGGCACGCCGAGGGCCCAATGCATCATGGGAGAGGGATTTGATTATGCGCACATGCTCTCACACACACAAACCCGGTTAAATTAAATTTGAAGAAAAAAAAAAAAGCTCTCATGTTTGGAAAATACTGTCAGAACCACTTAACGGCTGAGACCTAATTATAAATAAGCGTAACACCAATATGCATAATGACGCGAGGCCGCTCGCGCCGATAACGGAGAAACGCTTGGCGAGCAAAAGTGTGTGTGTGTGTGTGTGTGTGTGTGTGTGTGTGCGTGTGTGTGTGTGTGCTCACCCTTTAATCTGTGTATTGGGGCAGTGGTGGGAATCTGCACACCATGCTAAATCGATACACTCCCCCCTGCTTTGGTGTGTGTGTGTGTGTGTGTGTGTGTGTGTGTGTGTGTGTGTGTGTGTGTGTTAGTATGCAGCTCGGATGCAGAGGGGGGGTTACATAAGAAGAAAGAGGGACACACTTAAGTGGTTTTGACCTTGGGTACCCCCCCTCTTCTTCGAGACACTAAATAAATAAACTTTACTTGGACATGAATGTGAGGACCATGATGCATTTCTTCCACGAGATCAGGAGCCTCAAAGAGAAGCCGATCCCTCCCTCCCCTCCTCCCCCTTTTGTTCCTCCCCCCCCATTCTTCCGCCCTGCTTAGTTCGGCCTGCTTAAATCTCCTCCGCCGTCCAAATCCATCCTCCTCTTGCTTTTTTTCCTCGACTCCTCTGCCTCTCCTTTCATCTCTGCATCCCACTCTTCCTCATCCCTCATTCTGAGTGACCGCCGGTCCCCGGGGCGGTGAACGCATCACACTGGCAAAGCTCTATCTTCCATCACATCTCAACCCCCCCCCCCCCCCCCCCCAGCTCCCGGCCTCCCCTCTCCTGCCTCCTCGCTGCTGGCTGCACGACAGCGCTCTCCCAAGGCAAGGCCTTATGTAAACAGAACCACAGGACCCAGGCGGGTCTCGGTGAGCGGCCCGGACCTGATGTGAGCCTGGTGTTAACATCCCATCAGAAGACGAGGCGTCTGATAAACAACAGGGACAAACAATGTTCTGAATGAATAACTCTGCAGTGAACCAGCGGGGGAGGAAATACCCACAAATACAGGTTCTGGTTCTGAACGCTGTAAAAACACTCGGCTAAATATCCTGCTTCATGCAACAGAACTCCTGCAACTATGTTTTCCGTGGTGTTTAATCAGCAGAAATCAGAATCGCTCTTTTTGAAGTTAGCTCCGGCTGCAGAGGAGGATGGTCATCCTCTGTTTCTTGAGAGCAGGAGGAAGAGTAACCGGTTGAAATAAACCATCACCAAATCTTTTTATTCTTTATCAAATCATTCTTCTTTGGAAGAAAAGTCTATGATGGAAATTCAGATGATGCTTCAACAGCGGCACCTACAGGGCAGCGAGGTGAAAGGTCATCCGTGTGAAGTGGAGAGCAGAGGAGGACGGACCACTCGTACTTTATTTTCTAATTAAAGCAGAACATTCCGAATCTGCATGCTATATAAATTCCTGCGTAAGATTAGCTTAGAAGCTTGAATCCCACATACATTGCCTTGAAGGGTTAGCTAACATTTGTGATACATTTCTGAGTCAGGTAAGCTAGCATGCCCCAATGACTCCTGTGCTTGGTTAGCTAGCGTTCTAGATACATTTCTGAGTCACGTTAGCTAGCATGTCCCAAGTTTTCCCTGTGTTTAGTTAGCTAGTATTATAAATGCATTCCTGTGTAAGATTAGCCTGCATCCCACATAGAGCGTTAGCGGTGCGCTTTAGCCCAGGTCGACCCTTTGGCACATGTTTTTGTTTTGGCAATCAATGCTAGCGTGATGCTGTTGATGTCGTCCCCAAAGTTAGCACCAGCGCTTCGGACGCCTGGCGCCGCCGCGCTTTGAGGTAGTCGCATCTGTAACGTTAAATCGATTCATGATTCGTATCAGCGATATTTACCCCGCAACACGCTGACATCACCGATGACATCACATTCCATTTTGACCAAAGCTACATATCCGGTAAAAAGTGTGTCGCACAACATCACAACCGACACGTTGTCCAAGGACAGACAGATAAGAACGTGGCGTTAATGACATCCTGTCTAGATAAAGGTGAAATGAAAGAAAGATCGGCGCCGGTGTGCGTGGAGGGAGGTCAAAGTCGCTGATAACGCCCCCAGGTACGCGTTAGCATCTCTCTGTAAACTCTTCTGAAGCGCGCCGGTTCCCTTCTTTTATTCCGCCGGCGATTTCTTTGTGGACTGAAGATGATACGGAAGCTGCCGTCTGAATGGTCGACGCCGCTGTCTTTTGATCGGCTCTCCCCGGGGCCGGCCCCAGCCGCGCTCTCCGACGACCTTCAGGAAAGTTTAACAAACTTTGCTTTGTTTCCCCTCCTCTTCCTCCTCCAGCCTTCCTCCAGAACCTCCACTCCGGATTCCCCGAACAGCCGACAGACCCTCCATGATAATGAGCAGCAGTCGCCGCGAGCAGCTGACTGAGAGCAGGAGGAAATCATCGGGCCGCCACGGCGAGCACTTCTTCACCGCAATCAGCGCCAATCAGGACTAAATATTAGGGTCAGGCGTCCCTCCTACCAAACAGGAAGCAGCGCTGAGGTGCTTCATAACGCCGTTTGATGTTTTCACTGAGCGGAAGAGGATGAATTTATGCACGACATAAAACAGCTGCTGCTTTATGAGGTCGCCCGTAGGCGTCCAAACTCAGTGACTGACACGGTTGGAGGTGGGGGGGGCGGGGCTGGACCATCAGGGTCCCTTTAAACGCGGACAGATTTAGCTTATGCGTTTGACCTTTCGTGAACGCCATGTTCACACAACTCCTGCGATGAAGCAGCCGCATGAAAGGTTAGCTAGCATTCTACAAACATTCCTGAGTCAGTGTAGCTAGCATGTCCCAAGTATTCCTGTGTTTGATTAGCTAGCATTCTACAAACAAACTTCAAAGGGATGTGTCAGCAAGTTCATGACATCACTGTGGAATTAATCAGCCAGTTGGTTATTTGTTGTAAGTGAAAACTTTTCTTTTTTTAACGGTCTTGAACGTTAGAATATTTGTTAGACTCAAACAAGGCCAGACATTTCTCCATTTAGCATCATGCTAGTTAGCATGCTAAAACCAATTGTTTGGAACAAATAGTTTGTGAACTGTGAATTACGATACAGAAAAATAAATGAACACTAAGTGCAGTACAGGATAAAAACTATTTTTACTTAGCGCCCACCATCCACCCCCACCACCATCCATCCACCCCCACCACCACCATCCACACACAGGGCAAAAACTACGACATAATGTTACGATAAAAAACGGAACTGACCAGAAGAAACTCAAGACTTTAAAAAACGACAATTATAAAAACATCCAATGACAAAATAAATAACGTAAATGTTGAAACATAAAATTGAAATAATAAAAACCGACTAAATTGTTGACAGATAAATATCGAACTACAAAGTAAAGAAATACTTAAATAGACCAAAAATATAAACCTTGCCTTTGCTTTTAAAAACATCTCCACTCTCTGCCGCCTTCAGGGGCAACTTTTGTCTTGATGATTGTCTGGAACGCCATAAGAAAAAACATCCATCCCATAATAATCACTCGTTCTTCTCTGCAGCAGAGAAACTTTGGGCGTTTTTTTTTTTTTTTTGACGCTCGCGAAGGTGACCCCACGTTTAACCTCACGTCTCCCCGCAGGTTCCCCACCTCGGAAGTGACTTTGACCGTTATTGACAGACAGGCTCCGCTGTCTTAAGACCCGCCCACTGGCGTCTAAAGACAGCGGAGAGAAACCACCGGCGGCGCTTTGAAGTGCTAATTGATGCTATCGTAGTCAGAATCGGAGCGAAGTCCTCGACCGGCGCCAATTTGTTGAGGTCTATTTTCCGAGAGGCGTAATCTCGGTGAAAGACTTTCATCCACCTCACCCCCTCCACCTCCTCCACCCCCTCCTCGCCCCGGGCTGATTAACCTCACCCTTATTTACCTCAGCCCTCATTATCCGGCTCTACTGCGTCCGATAAACGCCGCGCCTCCGCCGTGTTCAACCTCGCCGTCCTCTAACCCGAAGGAAATGAAGGGCTGCATATGTGTACATTTGTCCGCATCACCTCCTCATCTGTGAGCCGCTCTCTGCGTTCACAGGTGTGTGATGTGGAGCCGGCCGCAATTATCTACCTGAGCAGAATTTATGCCCGTCTCGGAGCGCCAGCGCCTGTGTGGAGGCACGCTTCAGAGGACGCATGACGACCTGAGTGCATAAATAAGAGCGGATGAGCATCAGCGCGTGTGTGTGTGTGTGTGTGTGTGTGTGTGTGTGTGTGTGTGTGTGTGTGTGTGTGCGTGTAGGTCGGCCCTGTCTCAGACTGGCAGGCAAAGTTATTCACGGATCACGGCAGACATATGGGGCTGATGGGGACTCACTGAAGACGAGCCGTCACTGCTGGGTCTGATACAACCAGATAAACAGGAGGACACACACACACACACACACACACACACACAAACACACACACACACACACACACACACACACACACACACACACACAAACACAGAGGAGGTTTGAGAAGACACAACAACACACACCTCTAACAATGTGAACATCAGGGACGGGACCTCAAGGAGCAGCCGGTGCTCCGCACATATTCCGGCGTGTTTAGTGGGCCAGCTTCTTGAACCCAATCTCCGTCACGGGTCACCAGGTGAAGAACCGCCGGCTCGTCACAGGTAAGGTTCTCACGCCAGTGGAGCGGCACACGGTTCAGGATCTACACAGGGACACTTTGACTTGAAGACCAGACGGGTCGGACGACCACACTACAACTAAGACACCCGACAACGAGGCTGTCACTCCTACCGGAAGCCTCCGATCCCCTGCGTTGTACAGGCTGCACTTTCATTTAAATGTGAAGTTAAAGTCAGTAAAATATGAAGTATTAGAGTAAAACACATAGTTTAAAAACGACGGATTTAGACAGAATCCGACCGACGTTGGAGAACTTATTTACACGTAATCAATCCAGTTCTTCCTCACATTGACGTCTATGAAGGTGTAGTTGGAGGCATGAAATAGTTTGCGAGTTATCGCATTCCCACGAAGGATCTGCAAAGACCCGGATTGATCTTGGGGATTGGTCGGTTTATAAGTCCAAAAGTTTTCGGCCGACAATTTCTCAATTTAAGAAACCCTTATAAGACTCAAGGGTCCGAACTATTGAACAGAACTTTGTCAATATTCCTCAGTGGCCCCTTTTTGACCTGGCGGTGTCCACCAGGGCTACATCCTTGGCCTCTTACTCTTTAGCATGAACAGGCTGCTACTAGGTCTTAGAAACGGGTTGGATCCCATTTTTCATCTGGGTGCTAGAACCACTAGGACCCTCGTTTGGAGCAGAGGCACCCCACTGGAACATCCCACCACCCCAGTTCTCCCACTCCACCCTCAACCACGACGGGTTGAGGTCAAGAGGGTTCTGGGTTCACATCCAACCCTGGCTATGGGGCGTTTGCTGTATGGGTTCTTCTCCGGGTCCTCCAGCCCACGAAGATCTGACTGAGGTGAACGGGTGACTTGTTCAGGATGTGACCCGCTTCCCACCCAATGCCTGCTGGGATAGGCTCCGGCCCCCCGAGCCCAGAGCCCAGAGTCAAACGACCTGATGATGACGCGACGTCTCCGGCACACAGCTTATAATAAAGGGATGGATTCTACGCGTCTCTCTAACAACCTCCGCCTTCTCGCTCGCTGGCAAACCGAACCTCCGTAAGACTAGACTCCTGATGGAGCGATAACTCCGCAGGGAGCTCTTCATCAGAGCGAGCGTCCCCCTTATCGACTCCTGTTCCAGCTCCGTGACTCCTCTCCACTCCCTCCTGCTGTAACCCCTCACTAACAGCCCCGTTTCTGCCCGCTGCCCCTCGCCGCGCTCCGTAGGAGCAATCAATACTCTTTTTCTTTCACGGAATTCCTCCACCGCTCCACCTCCTCCACCTCCTCCCCCTACTCCATCTCCTCTCACTGCTTGTCTCCGTGCCAACTGTTGAATTGCAGGGCTGGATTAGGAGGAGGCGCGTGAGGGGGGGCCGGAGAGGAGGCCTCCATTCAGTTTGTCAGCCGTCCGGAGAGAAATACTCGCAGTATCGACCGCCGGCGTGTTTTTTCTCCCCTGAGGCGTCGCTCAGTTCTGAAGAATCACGACGACCCGGTTCAGAGGTTCATAATGATCCGGTGCCAAGGAGCCTGGCTCCGATGTGAACTATTGATTTAGCATGACTGAAGTCAGTAAATGAATTTACATTATGGGAGAGATGCACCTGAACGCAGCGCGGCTCCGGCCTGATATATAGGAATGCTGCGTTCAAGTACCGTCAGACAAACCGGCGCTCAAATTGGAAAAAACGAATGCAAAGTTGCCTCAAGTCGGTGACGTCGTTCTCTTCTCATGTCATACCATTTTTAAATGTTTTATTTACCTGGTATACTTGTTAGGAAATTGTAGTTTTAGTGGTAGTACCTGAATCTTCCATAAGTGGGTCAAAAATGACCCGCATTCATTTCCTGTGGTGCATCATGGGAACCTTTGATTCTTATCAACTGTGGCTGTCAGTTGCAGAACACATGTGACACATCAGCAGAGTCCAACAGATATATATGTGTAGTGGATCAGAACCTGGAGCGAGGTGAAACCGGTGCATGTTTGAACCCCCTCCTTGCAGCTTTTATGCTAAGCTAAGTTAACTGGCTAAGTACAGTAATTAGCACCCAGACACGACGACGCCACGTCAAACTCCCACTCGATCCCGTCACCGAACACAAACCGGGTTTGTGGAGCTTTTTCTTTGAGGCGGTTCTGCTATGATCCCTGGGAAATCTTGTCAGATTTGACGCGGCAGAGAGAGAAAAGAAGAAGAAAGAAATCGTTTCTTCACATGTACGGAAAGAAAAAACTAACACTGCAGGAAAGTAGGTCTCCTTAAACAAACGCGGCGGAGAGAAAGTGTGTCAGAACTTCTCCCGAAAACCCAAAACCCACAAGAGACGGCTTTGAATAAAGCGAAGCTGCGTTTGAACATGAAACCCGTTTAACCCGATCCGGCCCGATCACAGCAGGAAGACAGGAAGTTCATTCATCAGTCCATCGTCCTGTGTTTGTCATTTTCTTTAATATTTTCTCTCAGACAAATGTGGAGGAAGAGGAGCGACGAAGACAAAAGGCAACGTTTTTGACGCTGCACCTGGGAGAAAAAAAAAATTTGTTTTTTTTTTTTGTTGCGTGGGAGAACGGAGGAGGAAGATGGACGGATGGAGGAGGGAGGTGAGGAGGAAGAGGAGAGGGACCTTCGGGGATCCACTAATTCGAGGACCTCAGAGCGAACTACAAAGCAGGAGCTCCGTTTCCCCTCTGAGGAAGCCCAGCAGCATCCCAACACTGTGAGGTCTTTGTTCCCCCCCCTCTTCCTCCCCCCTCCTCCCCCTCTTCCTTTCTCTTTTTCCGCATCTGTACACCTCCTAATCCTCGCTCCTTTCTTCCGCCGAATTGCCGAGCGCGCTTCTTCTATTTATTTATTCATCTCCTTTTTTATTCTCACCTCTCCGCGGCGTTACTCCCCCTCCCTCCCCCTCACCCTTCCTCCCCCTTCCCCCCTCAGTCTGCCGGTTTCACCCCCGTCCCCTTGTTTACTCAGGAGTGTTGCAGAGCCTCAGAGTTAATGACGGTTTACTTTTGCTGCAATTATTCATGTACACCGACTCGCCGAGGTAAATTCCTGATGTTCAACATCCGCCGCCTCCATTAGAGTCAATTTACACCGGGTGGCCAAAAGTATGCGGACGCCTCTGGCGACACACACACACACACACACACACACACACACACACACACACACACACACACACACACACACACAGAGGAAGAAAAAACATCTAAATGTGCAAATATGCCACCTGATTGATGCGTGAGCGTCTGAAATGAATAAATACGCCTCCTCTCTGGAACAACAGCTCCATCAGGCTGAAGAGCCGATGAGACAACCCGATTGGCTGCAGGTTGACTTTTGGTACCGCGGCGCCGACAAAGACGCGAGGGTGCAGGAATGTTCCAGACGCTAACGAGTTTCTGACTTTGCTGCGACGGTTTTCGAGGAGGGAACTTTTTTTTGGTTTTTGGTGGAAAAAAAAACACAAAGTTTTCCCGAGGAAGAAGTTTGGAGTTTGGAGAAGTTTAAGGAACAGTTCGGAAGCCTGTTCTTCCAAAAGAAGCACTTTAAGGTCCGGTAAAGAAAAGCCGGTTTAGGTAGTTTTTCTCATGATGATATCAGCGATTGGCCAAAACACAGGAAGTGATGCTCCCAGAGGGACGTCCTCCAGGACCAATCAACAACCAGGATTGTCTCGTGTGAAGTACTGGTGGTGGAGGAGAAGTTGAGGAGTTTATGACACAGGCTAATAAAACGTCGTCACCTGTGTGATGTATCCTAACAGGAGAAGGACAGCTCGTACTTTATTTTCTAACCAAAGCAGAACATTCCCCCACCTCTAGTTTTTAGATTCTTTTTTTGTGGACCTGGTTCTCCATCTTTGAGGAGGTCCAACTGCACGCGGTCGAGCCCCACCTCCCTCATGGAGTGGGTGGGACCAACCACCTGATTGGTCGGGCCTGGATTGCACCTCAGCTGAACATTTCTCAACGTAGCTTTCCGACACTAGCACTACGACCCGGACGGGTCCGCCCCAGGAGGGGTGAAAGAGGTCCAGAACCGGAGACCCGATGCTGGTGGACGTCCAGTCTATTGATTAGCATCAGGTTCTATTTATTGGAAGTTCCACTGTAGAGGAACGAGGGCCAATAGGGGGACAGAAAGAGTCCTCCAGGGTCCGACTGGTCCGGTTCTTGTAAAAGGTACCGGCTGATTAACTTTATTCAGATTCCAAACATGGTTTGATTCACTCCGGCCTCACTCTTTCTCTCTCCTAGCCCACCTCCCCTCTTTTCTGACAGACCCCTGCTTTTCTTGCTAATCCTAAAACGGGTGATGGAGTCTCCTCTTCCTCCGCCCTCCAGCCTCTCCGCCTTTTGTCCCCCCTCCGAATCCAAAGCTTCCTCAACCTCAAACCAACGGGTCGCAGAATCCGACACTTGAAGGGACGCTCTAAACATACATGCACGATTCCCAGAAGGAGTTCTAACGGGGGGGGCGGGGGGGATTCCTGTCTCATCCCAAACATTCCCGGCCAAGTCCGACCCACCGTCCAATCCGGCGCTCCTTTTTCCCCGTCGGAGCATCGGAGCAGCCAGTCAGATTAGTGCTGGCAGCGGGTCATCCAGCCTGCTCTCCCCCTTTCATCTTCATCTTCCTCTTTCACGCATGGGGGGGGGGGGGAGGGACAAGAAAGAGAGTTGCCCCGGGAGACGGAGGGCCGGGTGAAAGAAGGATGCTGGCAGTGAAAGGTTCTGACCCATCTCTTGGCAGAGCGGCGCCTCTCAGCCCCCTCTAATGCACCCAAGGGAACAGCCAAACAATACGGGGCAAAGCATTCTGGGTGATCCCTGGACCCCTGCACGTGCCTTCACGGTGCCGCTGTGTGTGAAAGCAGCGAGGAGCTACAGCCGTGGGATCTTCCTCCACACAAAGACAGAAGTAAAGTGCCCCCCCCCCCCCCCCCCTCCTCCTCCTCCTCCTCCTCCTCCCTGCTAATTACAGCCCCGCAGTCATCTAACGCAAACATGAGCAGAGGAGATGAAGAGGAGATGAAGAGGAGATGAAGAGGAGATGAAGAGGCTGCTCTCCGAGACGACCGCGGCGGCGAGGACGACGATTACACTGCAAAAATCGTAAAGACTTGAAATTCATTCAAGGACAAAACGACTTTGTCTTTTATTAGAAATGACGGATTGATTGTAAACGTTTACAAAACTTTACGGTAGATTACCGTAAAGAACGTCTAGAATGTCAACCTGATGACGGTTTACCGGGTCAGAACCTCAAAATACAGACGATTACAACAAAGTCAGACTTTCTATGTTACCTTAGATTTGAAGGTCTTTTACTGTTGAGTGTTTTTTTTTCTGTAAGTTCTAAAAACAGTTTTTACAGTTTTTATAGTCACAAAGCTCCAAAAATGTGGAAATCATTCTTTTTCTAAAAAAATCTATAATGGAGCTCAACCCCACAGGAGTCCTGGCTCCGCCTCAGTGGGTCTGGTGGACTGTTCCTCATGAAGGAACCGACCTCTCCAAAAAGTTTCATTCAGAACTTTTGCACGAGACAAGAAGGCGCCTGAGTCAGCCATAACATTATGACCACTTGACTCATAATATTGTTTCGGGTCCACTTTTTCCTGCCAAGACCGCTCTGTGACGGCCCGGTTCCCGTTCTCACCACTGCAGACCAGGAAGACCTGCGGTTCTGGAGATGCTCTGATCCACTCTATATAATTGATTTGACATCCGGACATCAGCGAGACGTTGACCCGGAAACGGAGGAGGAGGTTACCGGAGCTAAAGTTGGGAATTCTGACGTAATAAGTCAGGGATGTGGGGTCAAAGAGTGACACCTCTGCTTCCTGGACGCTGCAGGAGGAGCGATGCTTGATGGCGCCCTAAACCCGGACGCCACAAACGAGCGCAGCGCAGACATTCGTCTTACTTGGACCCGTTTTATAGTCGCTGTCTTTTCCAGCCGACTATTATTCATTCCTCGTATTCAGATTTTTGCAGTGTGGGAGTTTTTCACCAAAGCTTCTACCTGTCGGCTCTGCAGAGTTGATTTGGGAACATCTCCCTCCTGCCCTCGCCCGCCCTCTCCCCATCACAGCAAACACATCTCTCTCTCTCTCTCTCTCTCTCTCTCTCTCTCTCTCTCTCTCTCTCTCTCTCTCTCTCTCTCTCTCTCTCCCTCTCTCTCCCTCCTTCTCCCTCTCTCTCTCTCTCCCTCGTCTTCTTCCACCGTCAGCCGGTTGGACGGGTCTAATCAGTCAGAGCATAGAAACACTCCGGGCGCTGGCACTAAATCCATAGCAGAGAACGGAACCGTATGTAAATCTATATCAGCCAGAACGCCGGGCCCCGCCCCCTTCCACCGATCAATACAGCGTCTGCCTTTTATTAATAACTCTAAACGACGCCGCGACTCTCCAGCCATTCATCAAACGCCGCTCACCTCAGTCTCCGAGCCCTCAGCTCCCCTCTCCCCCGCCGCCTCCTCCTCCTCCCCCTCCTCCTCCTCCTCCGTCATCCAACTGTGTTAATCAGCAGCTCCTCATCAGAACGCCGCCGTTACTTTTTGAGGAACACACCAGCTGCATGATGCATTCAGGAGCGTCTGAACGTCTGAAAGGACGTTTGACGCCTGACGCTGGAGGTAGACTTCAGGCACAGCCTCACGTTCCACCGATATTCTGGGTCGGGTCGAACTTTCCAGTTCCTCCAGAGGCCTCCTGGTCCAGATGAGTCTCCTAAACCCGGCTCCCAGCCAAATGTTGAACCGCCTCGCTGGCTCCTTTGGTGAAGGAGCAGTGCCTCCACTCCTTGTTGTCCTCGCTCCCCCCCGTACCTCCAAGGTTGAGCCCGACCCCCTTAAAGATCTCATTACCACTGGTACCGGTTGTTCTCTACCTGGGTCTCACTTTACACCTTGCACGTTGCCGGGTCTTGGCGAGGCAGGAGAAGGTAGGTAGATGGAGCTCTACAGGTTTTTGGGTCAAACTATCTGTTACCTCCTGAGATGGACAGGAGGTTCTACGCGGCTTCAGCAGTAATGACGGTTCTGTATCGGCCCACTGTGGGGAGGAGGGACCTAAGTGTTGAGGCAAAGCTCTCGATCCACCGGTCCATCTTCACTCCAGACCTCAACTCTGGAGATGAGCCCGGGTTCGAGATCAAAAGAATGAGGTCAAGGATATAAGCGGCTGAAACGAGCTTCCTTCATCGGGGGGCGGGACTTACAGATAAGGGGAGGAGCTCAGAGCTGCTGCTCCTTCACGTCTAAAGGAGCCAGTTCAGGTGGTTCATCATCTGATCAGAACCTCCCTTTGGAGGTTCAACAGGCACCACCAGCTAAGAGGAGGCCCATGATTGACCGGTAGGACTCCTGGTAGCTCACCTGGCCCGGGAAAGACCAGGAGATCCCTCAGGACCAGCTGGAGAGCGCTGCTGGGGAGGAGGACTTCTGGAATGCCCTTCCTAGTGAAATGTTTGGATGGATTTGACTGAAAGTGTTAAACCTTCTGAACTGAAGTCCTGATGAGGAGCAGAGAGTTGAGGACCTCCTTAAAGAGGCCAGATTTTGTCTGAGCAGGAAAAAAGTTCTGCTGCGTCTGAAGTTTGCGGGTCCATGGAGGCCGAACCCGAGACGCCGGCGCTCCTGGAAAAGGTGTTAAGAGAGAATATTCAATTTGTCAGAGTGGAAGAGGCGAAGAAAGTGCATGTGAGAGCAGGAGGTGACGCCTGGTGTGGATTTAAGACATGGAGGGATGGGAGAAGGAGGTGGGAGGAGAAAATCGACAGAACCGGGGGTGAGAGGTTTTCTATGACTCTCACCGTTCTAAGACTCTCATTAGCAGCATTGATTCACGGCTTCTCAGGTCTTTAGCAGTCAAATGATCACACACACACACACACACACACACACACACGCACTCAACCACACACACACACACGCACGCACGCACACACACATAAACACATAAAAACACAGTCATACACACACACACACAACCGCACACATATACACACACACACAACCACACACACACACACACACATACATACATACATACACACAGTCATACACACACACACACACACATACTCACAGACAAACAAACACACATACACACAACCACACACACACACACACATACATACTCACAGACAAACACACACACACACACACATACACACACACACAACCACACACACACACACAACCACACATACACACATAAACACATAAAAACACAGTCATACACACACAAACACACAACCGCACACATACACACTCACACACAACCACACACACACACACATACATACATACACACAGTCATACACACAAACACATGCACTCATAAATACACACACTCAGAAACACACACACACACACACACAATCATAAACACACTCATAAACACACTCATAAACACACTCACACACAAACACTCACACACACACACACGTACACACACACACGTACACACACACACACAAACACGCATACATACACACACACACACATACACACAAACACAAACACTCACACACACACACACACTCATAAACACACTCATAAACACACTCACACACAAACACTCACACACACACACGTACACACACACACGTACACACACAAACACACATACATACACACACACACACATACACACAAACACACAAACACAAACACTCACACACACACACACACTCATAAAAACACGCACACTCGTAAACACACACAGAAACACACACACAGAAACACACATACATACACACACACACTCATACACACACACACACTCACACACACACACACTCACACACACGCGGGCGTCTTACTGTTGGGGGGTTATAAAGTTTCTCCATTCTTGCATAACAGCAAGATTTCTGCTCCAGAAATAGAAGACGATGCATTTTTAATTTCTCTGCAGCAGCGAAGTCAACATCTGTGAGCTTCTACACACGACCTTCGTCATGATCACCCCTTCATCGCTTCCTGCCGGCGTCATCATCACTCTATCACTTCCTGCCGTCGTGATTAGCACTTTGTGCGAGCGGCTGCATCCTCACGGACCCTCAGAATAAGAGCGTGAGACTAGCGCCGGCCCCTCTGGGACCGTTTTAAGGAAAATCGAAACCTCTCTGAAGGTTCTGCTGCAGGAGCTCAGCTGCAGCCGTTTGACTTTTATTTTCTCAGACACCAGCGAAGCTATTTAATCGCTCGGTTCTGGCCCTGGAAAGGTCTCGGGCCTCCAGAACTGCAGGTCTTGGGCCTGCAGACCCAGTCGACTCGCCATTACTCGTCAAATTCTCTCAGCTCCTCCATTATTCCTGCTTCAAACATCAACTACAGAACAAAATGTTCCCCTTCTACCTTATCTGTTCCAGACTGTTACCATGGTAACCAGATAATCAATGATACTGATTAACATTATGACTTCACCTGACAGGGGGTCATAATGTTATGGCTGATCGGCGTGACTGAAAAATATGAAATCTTCTTTTTATTCACATTTTATTCAAACGTAATCGTCGTCCCTGTGAGCGATGTGATGAAAAAATCAACAGATATTCCTGCTTTTTATCGTCGCGGCGGTTCGGATGAAAACCCAGAAGAAGAAGTAAAAACCGAACAGAACCGACAAAAGTCCATCAGTGTCTCTGATCATTTGTGACACGATACATTTGAACGAGGAGGAAAAAAATCTGTTGGTTTTTTTTTTCATGGGTTTATTGATTGAACCCGTTTGAAATGCGGAACCCAAACGTTGATGAATCCGACTCTGGACTTTTTTTTCTGAAGAACTTTTTTCCTCCTGCAGAAAAACTTTTGTGCTGATCGGCGGGTATTTGACCGCAAAAACAATTCAAAGGGGAACATTTCAGAAAAAAAGGAAACCGCTCCGTCCTCAGAGACGGGAGGAAGACTGCAGTCTGGATAACTCACTGGTAACACGGCTGCCAGGAGGGTCTGGGTTCAAATCCCCCCCCCCCCCCCGGGTCTGTGTGAATGTTCTGTTTGGGTTACTCCAGCCACAAACATCTGATGCGGGTGAACTAACGACTCTAATTATCCCGTAGGCGTGACGGGTGAGAAGTCGTTTGTTTCTCCGTGTGATGATGTCATCGCCGTCAGCTGGGATGGGCTCCACCCCCTTTACAGCCGTGTAAGAGGGTAGTGGTAATGGATGAAAAAACAACTTGATGCTGTTGATGTGTGTGTGTGTGTGTGTGTGTGTGTGTGTGTGTGTGTGTGTGTGTGTGTGTGTGTGTGTGTGTGTGTGTGTGTGTAGCTACTATGAGACGTAAAGCCGACGTACACGAGGTCATGATCAGTTTTGGACCGATAGCGCTGTTGCATGCCAGGCCACTAGGGGGCGGTGTCCGTTTTTTTTTTTTTTTCTCCTCACTGTTTCTCTGAACCCTCTTCAAATAAAATGTATTATTATTATAACGTTCATACATACATACAGTCCGGCCCACAGAAGCGGAGCGGTGCCTGCAGACGTGACGACCTCTGACCCCAGTGACGTGCGACAACGTCTCCACGGTTCGTTGGACTAGAGTCTGCAGCAGAACCAGAACTCCACTGGAATGTTCTGGACGAACGAGCGGCAGACTTTGGGTGAACAGACATAAACTCTTTATTTTCCCCCCAGGAGACATTCATGAGTTTTTCTCTTGACGGCATTGAATTCTTTTCATTTCCTTTGATCCAAGATCCTTTTCATCTTCTCCAAAAAAAGCAATAAAGTTGCCGAAGAACACCGAAGGAGCGTGTCGTCTTCAGACGCCGCATGGTTTAAATAATGAAGGTTTGTCGTTGTTTCCGATCTGAAGCTCCGTATGTCTAAATGACATCAAAGCCACCAACTTACATGTCGCGGAGCCGGTAAGTCACACGTAAAAGACATCAAAGCCATTAAGTTAAACCCTTAAAGACATTAATTTATATATCAAAGACATCAGAAGTCATAGGAAATACAAAAGGTCCAGGTTCACTCAGTGAAACAGTCCAGGTTCACACAGAGAAACAGTCCAGGTTCACACAGTGAAACAGTCCAGGTTCTTAAAGAGAAACAGTCCAGGTTCATACGGTGAAACAGTCCAGGTTCACACAGAGAAACAGTCCAGGTTCACACAGAGAAACAGTCCAGGTTCACACAGTGAAACAGTCCAGGTTCTTAAAGAGAAACAGTCCAGGTTCTTAAAGTGAAACAGTCCAGGTTCACACAGAGAAACAGTCCAGGTTCTTAAAGAGAAACAGTCCAGGTTCTTAAAGTGAAACAGTCCAGGTTCACACAGAGAAACAGTCCAGGTTCTTAAAGAGAAACAGTCCAGGTTCACACAGTGAAATAGTCCAGGTTCACACAGTGAAACAGTCCAGGTTCATACAGTGAACCGTCATATTATTCCTGACTGTGACGTTCAGACTTCGGTAAACCCGGTTCTGGTACCAGAAGAACCCGTCCTCAGAGGTGGAGGTAAGATTTACGGGAGGTTTGAGGGTTTAGGTGTTAAATGATCCGTTTCCACGCGGCTGCAGAATAAAATCTGAAGAAAGATTTACAAGAACCTGAAAGAGGAGAACCTGAGAAAACACGTGAAGATGTTCCTCGGACCTCGGCTGGAGGAATCCTCCGCGGCTGCCGGCGCCGGTACCGGAGGAGAGAGAGGTAATGGAGAAGACGTGTAGAATGAAAGATGGAGCGCTTTAAGGCGGAGGAGTACATGCAGCGGCGCTGGAGAACATGTAGAGATAAAAACTCCTCTAACGGGTCAGCGAGCATCAGCCGGATCCACGTCAAGAGGCCCGACCGGCGCCGCCGCACTCTAGCGGACATCAGAGGAGGAGAAGATCAAAGAGGCAGAACTGAAACTAAAGGTCATCGATGGAACGTGTTCTGATGTCAGGATTCTTCAGAACCGTCAGGATTCTCCTGACCCGTTTAAAGTCTGACTATAGGCTGAGGCGGTTTCAGCTCCATGATCTCCAATCCGGGTCTTCACCAGGTCCGACTGTGGGACCTCAGAGGAACTTCTGAGGAACCAGATACTAGATGGTGATTCTGGAATATTTGTTTTTCTTAAATACGTTTTCTTTCTCGTTAAATTATGAATCTCATTTTATAATGTTTTATTTAAATCTGGACTTTATACTTTTTTTTTTTATCTTTTCTTGTACAATAAAA
>JBBDHG010000257.1:0-132500 GCA_037951165.1 Lophius americanus | reverse complement strand
CCTCCCCTCACCACCGTCTCTCCCCATACGGCGTTCCACCTCCTCACATGTTCTGCCTGCTGGAGGTTCTGTTGTGTCGGTGGTTTGGGTTTGGGCTGGAGGTCCCCGACGCTCCAGTTTCTCATCTTCTCCTGTGTTTTTACGAAGAACCTTATTTCTGAGGTTAAGCACTGGCAGCGACGGCCCATTAAGTGTCTGGCCCGCTGCCGCGTTCCTTTTTGGCCGAGGTCTCCGGAACCGTTGGGATCATTCTGTCGCGCTTCATTATTCTGAGGATAATAAAGCTGGAGGGTCACGGGTTTGATTTAGTCCCAGAAGGAACCGCTGACCGTCTTCACTCTGGTACCTTAAGGAGGCAGGAGCAGCAGTGACATCACAGCGTGACCTCTGACCCCCCTCGTCCACTGCTGGACGCTCCTTACAACGAACACGTAAGAATCAGAACTGGACCACGGATCAATGGACGAAGTTGGTCTTGTTGGCGTTCTTCTACATCAGGTGGACCGCCGGGTGAAGAGGTGGTACCAGGATGCATTATGGGTGGAACGCAAGCCTGGGGGAGGCGGTGTGATGCTTTGGATCATGTTCTGCTGGGAAAGTTTGGGTCCCAGCTTTCATGCAGATGTTCCTTCGACCCAAAGCTCCTACCAGAGCGACGGGTCGGAGCAGTTCTGGTGGCCCGCACATTATGAGACAGGCGGTTATAATGTTATGGCTGATCGGTTTTATTACCCAAGAATGTGGAGTTTTAAAAAAAAAAAGTCTGTCATCTTTCGTCAGAACTGATGTTTTTCTTCCACCTCCGATAAAATAAAATAAAACTTTTGTTCCGTGAAAGTTTAAACCGACGGAGAAGAAATGAAACGCTGACGGAAATGAAACCGGACTTTTCAGGAACATTCTGGTTTACCTGGAATCGATGTTCTGAGGAGGAATGAGCTTCAGTTTTCTTCTTCAGACGTCTTTTATCCTCACATCACGTCGTCTCGTTCGTTCTTTAATCACAATTCTCTTAATCCTATTTTTATCTCATTATTCATATTTGTTGTTGTTTTTCTAACCGTCTATTCATTTATTATTCTGCATTCTCTCTGATATTTTATTATTTCTCTTAACTTTAATGAGCGTGGTCATTTTTTTTAACAGCAGTTGGAGCCGAAAGCGGAGTGAAACCGGTTTTCTGTCTGTTCACACGAGCCGAAACGCTCGAATCTGGATTCTCAATCCTCGTTCCAGGATTCAACTCAACTCTTTGATCCCTGTTTTAATCCTAAACCCTCGTGCACCCAAAAAAAAGATTTTATCCACAAGTAACAAACAATTAAAGTAAGTAACATTGAGTTAAAAATTTCAAGTTGAAAATACTAAAATTCTGTAGATTTTTTTATTTTTAATTATCAACAAATCTATTTTTACAGTGTGTAACATTAGTCTTAAACAATACAGGAATAAAGGAATGTCAGAAAAAGAATATTTATTTTCTGTTTTTATGGTGAAAAACTGTAAAACAAATCTAATCCCGCGCTGTAAAAATGAAACTGTTGATAAACTTTAAGAAAAATCACTTTTAGCTACTAACCAAAATTAAACTACTTATTTTGAGTCCCACTTATTCATTAAAGTTGTAAATATTTAATTTAATTGAGTTTTACAAGTTGAAGTAATATTTTGAGTTGATCCAACAATTCTCTTTTTAAAGTGTGTTTATGAAACGACAAAAACACACAGAAAGTTATTTTCTGTGCAGCAAATGCTAGAAAGATTATTTCTTTTGTAATCAACAAACTAGCTAACATGTCGGTGATTGATAAAAAAAAATAAAATTATTAGATACAGTTTTTATATATTTTTTTTAGTATTAGATTAAAAAAAAACAATATACATTTATATAATATTAAATATTAAACATCATATATTAACATTATTTTTACATCAGTGCGGATCCAAACTACCAGACATTAATTATTTTTTTAAGTATTCATGACAGCATTTACACTGTAAAATCTAAAAACTATTTTGAAGCCAAGACTCCAGAATGAAAGTCTGACGACATGAAACGCATGATGATGACGATGAATGTAGGATTCCTCTTCCTCTGATGCCGGTGGGATCAAACATTCCACTTCTCCCACTTCAGGATCGAGGAACGGTTTCATTTCCTGTTATTATAGCGAAGAAAAAAAAAATGGAAGCCATCTCCGTCTTCGCAGCCAGAACTAAATGTTTCTGTTGCCTCAAGCGTCGAATAAAATCTAACTGTGACACAAAAACACAGCCCATTTAAAAACATATAAAAACAAAATCTCTTTATCTGGTTATTTTTATCTCCGTATTAATTTGTTGTTTTTCCTCCACGTTGCTGCTGTTTTTAATTGACTTGATATCAGGTGGGTTTCAGCGTTGGCTTTCTCTGCTCCTCCACAGGAAGTTAATCTCCTCTTTGTCTCGTTTGTTTTTTCTTACTGCCGCCGCGATAAGAGAGGAGATAACGGCGAGGAAAAGCACGAAGCGTTCACAGATGAATAAATCAGAGGACGTTGGAGGAAAGGAGGCCTCCTGGGTTTTTTTTGCCCCGTCATCAGCTGCTCTAAAAACTAAAAAACTAAAAACAAAAAAACTGCATCTGCATGACGAGGAGCGCCGCCTTTTCTTTTTTTTGTTGCATCCTGCAGTAAATTTGGTTTGATTTATAATTTTGCCGCCCGTGATGGAATCGTCACGGCTTTAATCCGGCGCTCACTTATTCACGCACGCACTTTGGAATAATTCCACCATTTTCACAGAGAGGCGGCCGGATTTAAAGAGCGGCGCCGGCGTGACGGGAGCGAGGAGAAAAACCTCAAACTGGGAAGTTTTGACGACGAAAAAAAATGTTTTTAATTGGATCCGACAGTTTCTCATGTGCACTGTAAAAAAAAAAAAAAAAAAAAGAAACTGGACGGCTTTGACGTTTACTTGAACGCATCATGTTTGTTTTATAAAATAATTACATTTTTGCAGATTAGGTAACTTAACTTTTACAAGATTCAATGACATGAACTGCACTGTTAAGAAAACAATCTGAAAAAGCCACAACATATTAAGAAACGCGATCTGCAGATGCCCCGAAACAACACATTAAGAAAACAATCTGCAGAAGCCACCAGACAATACATTAAGAAAACAATCTGAAATAGCCACCACCAATAAGAAACGCGATCTGCAAAAGCCACAAATCAATACATTAAGAAAGGCGATCTGCAAAAGCCACAACACATCAGGAAACGCAATCTGCAAAAGCCACAAGACAACGGAAGTGTTTACGAAAGACACTGAAAAGAGAGGCTTCCGCTTCATTTTAATGAATAAAATAGATATAATAGAAAAAACATGTCATGATGTTAAAACTAACAACACGATCACTTAATACCGTAAAAAAACAAGTAACGAAGTAAAAATATCCTCAATGCCTCTTTTAGCGTTCGTTCAAAGAGTTACTTTTTTGTTTACTGGAGCTAATTTGTGTTTAAAATAATGACACAAACTCCTCCTCCTCCTCTTCCTCCTCCCGCATGTGTTTCATTATAAAATGAGTCTCTTTTGAGGAATAGAACCGAGATTAAGGTTCTGAAAAGTCCAGCAGAAGAATTTAAAAATAAAAAATCCTCTTCACTCTAAAAGCGTTAATCTTAAAAACTTGATTTTAAAAACACTCGTGATGGACCCGTTACGTTTTTTATGGCATTTTTGTTCGTTTTTAAGATTAATACAAAACAATATTTTGTCGTTTTAAGAATATTTGGCGTCTTCCTAGTTCGGCTGTTTTCTTGCCGTGTAGCTTCCAGCTGTAGCTAGCGATAGCACGCTCTTCCAGTGGCAGTGCTCAACCCTTAAAACAGTTTCAAACCTGATTGCATCAGTGTAGGACCTATTCTGGACCCCTTTCCAAACTGGTTCTGTTTCATTTCTGACCAGTTTTGAAACAGATGTGGACCAGTTCAGAACTGATTTCAAACCTAATTGCATCAGTGTAGGACCTGTTCTGGACACCTTTCCAAACCGGTTTCGGTTCATTTGTGACCAACTTGAAACGGATGTCCAAAAGTTCACAATTGATTTCAGATCAGTTTCAGACTAGTTCAGAAACAGTTTTGTAACAGATGTGGACTAGTTCTGTCCCAGTCTTGTAGCAGTTCTGGACCAGTTTTGTAGGAAATGTGGACCAGTCCTGAAATGGTTTCGGACCAGTTTCAAACCAGCATTGTAACTGATGTGGACCAGTCAGATCAGTTTCAGACCAGATTCAGACCAGGTTTGGGCCAGTGATGAGCCCGTTTCAGGTCCCTCTCCCGGTTGATCTCCTCCTCCTCAGCTTCTTCTCCTTCTCCAGCGGTGGATGAAACAAACGCACACTCCCTCGTCCTTCATCACAAACTCAAACGCCTTCGCCATCAGTGGTTCTCCTGCAGATCCGATCCTCCTCTGATCTGGTCCCCCCAGACCTTCTACCGCGCTGATCCATCCATCATCAGCGTCTGGATGAGGATCTTAATCAAACTTTGATGGCGGCTGATTTACCGTTGGCGGTTGGGAGGAGGCGCTCTAAGCGTGCAGGAGGACGCTTTGTCTGACCTCTGGGAGGTGAAGGTCCTTCAGCTGGAGCAGAAGGTTGGTTCTGATGCTCGGAGCCGTCGGGGAACTTTTCTGTGACTCCTCTCTGCTGATGGCTTTAATGAGCTGGAGCCGGCGCCGCTTAAGACGTGCACAACGCAGGAGAGCGGGGACGCCGACACGGAGCGTGATTAGCGGCCAGGAGCTCGTGAGATGAGAGAGGAGCGGCGGAGGAGAGATCAGAAGAAGTTCTTTAACGGGTTCCGGATTCTGGAGCCGCAGGTTAGACGGCGAGATGTTGAGTTAGAGTTTGAGTCATTTCAGAGTTATCGACGTTCTCCTCAGAGGAAGGTTTCCTGTCAGCGTGACGCCCACATGATCGCTGACAGGAAGTGAGCGCTCGCGTTTGAAGCGGGTTTGATCAAACAGAGAGTATTCAGAACCCCAAACCTCCTGACTGCACCCACAGACAACAGAACCCTCCTCCTGTTAGTCTCCTCCTCTTCTTCACCCCTCCTCCACCCATCCATCCATCATCCACCCATCATCCATCCATCCATCCATCCATCATTTATTCATCCATCCATCATCCATTCATCATCCATCCATCCATCCATCCATTCATCATCCATTCATCATTCATCCATCCATCCATCATCCATTCATCATCCATTCATCATCCATCCATCCATCCATCATTTATTCATTCATCATCCATCCATCCATCATCCATCCATCATCCACCCATCATCCATCCATCCATCCATCATTAATCCATCCTTCATTAACCATCAATCCATCCATCCATTATCAACCCATCCATCCATCATCCATCCATCCATCATCCATCCATCATCCACCCATCTATCCATCATCCACCCATCCATCAACCATCCATCATCCATTCATCATTAACCATCAATCCATCATCCATCCATCCATCATCCATCCATCATTTATCCATCCATCCATCATTTATTCATTCATCATCCATCCATCCATCATTAACCATCAATCCATCCATCCATCATCCATCCATCATCCATCATCCATCCACCCATCATCCATCCATCCATCCATCATCCATCCATCATCCATCCATCCAGAACAGTTTCTGTTAAATATGGCATGAACACAGAACACAAAGAGTTATTTTAAGTCAGGAACATTATTAGTTCTTTGTTTGTTTGTTTTATTATTTGTTATAACATTTATTATAAAAAATGAGTAAAACACTTTAATGATACATTTACAAATTTATGATGGTATAAAAATGTACCAAGTTTATTTATTTATTTATTCCACGTTTAACAGTGTTTTTGTTAACGGCCGAAATTAATCTGGTAAAATTGTTTTGTTCTTTTATTATATGCAAATTAGGTGTAAAAATCTATTTTATTTATACTGTTTGTCTCTTTTCTTAATTTAATCTAGTGATTTTTTTTAGTTGTAAATAAGTTTTTATTCATTAACTTTGTGAATTATTTGATGGCATAATTATTCATCTATAATTCATTTGTATTATTTTATTCCAACCACAGCAAACACCATCCAGATGTCACTGTTTAAACACGTTTCAGACTAGTTTGAACCGGTTTCAGACCAGTTTTGAAATAGTTTCAGTTCAGTTTGAACCATTTTATACTAATTTGAAACCATTTCAGACCAGTTTCAGACCAGTTTGTACCTGTTTCTGACCAGTTTTGAAACAGTTTCTGACTAGTTTGAACCAGTTTCAGACTAGTTTGAACTGGTTTCAGACCAGTTTGAAAGACTGTCAGTCCAGTTTCAGACCAGTTTGAACCATTTTAGGCCAATTTTAAACCATTCCAGACCAGTTTGAACCAGTTTCAGACCAGTTTGAAACATTTCAGACCAGTTTGAACCAGTTTCAGACCAGGGGGAAGTTTAGTTTAGTTTAGTCGAGGAGATTCCAGCGTCTGGGACCAGGTGAGACTTTTCATCCCATCTCTACGTTCAGGTTACGGCGAATCTGTCTCTTATTTCCCGTCATTTCTCAGGACACACATGAAGACGAGATGATCGGGCCGCCCTTCCTCCTTCTCTTCCCCGTCTCTCCCACCATCAAAACTGAAAGCGGTTCTTCTCTGCTCCTGTTTCAGAACTTCTCTCCTCGGCTCCTCGGCGCCGCCGTCCCTCGTTAGGCAAATATATTCAGCAGAAACTATAAATAAGTGTGTTACTATCACTTCCTGTCTCCTCCTCAGGCTTCCCATGATTCTTCTCAGCCACGTGTGTCCTCACGCCTGCAGCGAGTCCCAGCATAGAGTTCTGTTTACTCAGGCAGGTTCTGCTGGTGATGAAGGACATCAACACAGGGCCCGCTGGAGAACAGAACCCCCCCTCCCCCCGGACAATCAGGGATGGTGGGAGATGAAGACTATTTGCGGTGCCTTTGATTAGACTCTTCAAACGGCTGTAAGGATCCATTTTCTCCGACACACTCCACGCCCACACAGAGGATGGGGGGGGGGGGGGGGGGGCCGACCGGTACCGACGGAAAAATATTAAGAAGGAGGGGACAATAGAAGAAATCTCTCGGCCCTCTGAGGGAGCTGGGGCGGCGAGATTCGTTCGTGAAGAAGACGAGAAACTGATAATGTCCTCACATCTCCTCACGCTGCAGAGGGGAGGGGCTACTAATGGACTGCTCTTTGATGGACAGGGAGGGGGGGGGTTCTTTTAGGAGGGGGGGGGACTATTATCCATCTCCTTTCATCATCGTGTCTTTAATCAAAAGACAAACCTCTGAGCGTCCGACGTCTCGCAGGACATCAGAGACGCTGCGCAAATGTCCCTTCACGCCGCTTCACAGCGGACGGCGTCCGATTTATCTTTATACATTTACAATGATTCAAAAAAAAAATCACGACATTTTTATCTAATTGTATTTATTTCTGAATTTATCTAAAGAATGACTGTTTCATTAATCTCACTTTGTTATTCCACATTTATTAGCCGTAGCGTTAGCGTGCTAATACACGATCACGCAATCCAGCCGGTAAACTTCGCGTTTATGATCATATCTTTATTTGATTTGTTTTAATTATATTATCGCAAAGAAAGAGACTGAGAAGACACCAGTTTCGGACCAATGCTGGAACAGATCTGGATCAGGTTCAGACCAGAGTCAGACCAGTTTTGAGGTGACGATAGATCGGTGGCCCAGTTTGATGAAATCGGAAAACAACCAGTTCCGGTCCAGTTACACGCACACCAAGCATTAGCTTCCGCGGCTCCAAACGTCTCGCAAGTAAAAACCAAAAAAAGAAAAACACAAAATTCGCAATTTTACGAATACCAGTTATGACAAAATTAGCCCTTGAGGAAACCCTCCGAAAAAAAAACCAACTTAATCACAAACTTCAAATTAAATCACCACGAGGAAACTTAGCAAGTTAAGAAGCTAATGTTAGCGGAGCGGCTAAAGCTCATATATATAAAACATATAACGGACTGAACGAGGCGTACAAAGTTTTATTTTCAATTCATAAAGTTGCTTTAAGGAACATTAAAGGATGGGCGAGGACAGAGGGGACATTCATTTCAACAAGTTAGAACACATACTCAATGCCGACCAGCCTCTCTTTCCACTTCACCCTTTCAAAATAAGAGCGCTTAAAACACATGACTCATTTTTTTCGTAAATGATTAAGAAGGCATAAATGCGTGCTGCCGGCGTGGAGAGCGGCTTCATGGCGTGGGTTTCGAGACGCGCTCCTTAAAATGCAGATGACCAAAAACAACCTTTGATAAAGGTCTGATGTCATTGAGGCTGTCGGCGTCGGCGTCGGGCGCCGCCTGATGAACGATGACAGCCGAGGCGACGGGCTCCTGCTCTGAATCTGGAATCTACGACCGCTCAGGGGTTTGAGCCGACGCCATCGTTTGCATCGGCGCCTCATCCGTCACCCGTATGTTCAACACCCCCCCCCCCCGCAATCGCCTCCGTCACCTGCTCACTTCCTCGCCGTCTGCTCGCACGGAGCCGGAATGGAATCAGGATCGAGACCCGTGGCCAGGATCATTATGCAGGTGGGTCGCATAAACGCCTCGGCGACATTAAGGAGCGACAAAAATCAGCGGCGTCCTGCAACATCTGTTGGTTCTGCCTCATTATTCCTCATTAGCGCGGTGTGAGAGGAGCGCGGCGCCATGAGGCCGAGGTAGCAGCGCGTCCGGATCCGGAACGGTTCCTCTCTGTTAAGGATTAGGATGCAAATGACTCCCTGGCAGCTTCTTTTGTTTCTCTTTCCACTCCTTCTGTGTCAGAGTCTCCGGGGGATTATTCTGTTTTACTCTGAACAGAGACGGGAGACTGCAGTCGTGCTGCTAACGCGCTAACGCGCTAACGCGGCGGTGGACAGAGCAAACAGAAACAGGGACAAACCCTGGACGAAAATCAGGCTTTCTAGGCCTGACTAGACGTCCCCGTATCTGTAACTACCCACAAGACGGACGCCCTAGAAGACGAGACTTCACCGGGTTTTCTCCACCGGAAGACGACCCTAGAGGGCACAACTCACGTTTTGTCCAATGTAAAGACTAACCTAACAGGCACATTATCCCATTTTGTTTATCGGAAGGACAGTCTGGAGGACACCTCTCAGGTTTTGTCCACTTGATGGACACACTACTGGGCACCTATAAGGTTTTGGACACCGGAAAGACACCCTAACAGGCTGTTTATCAGGTTTTGTCCCGTACAAGGACACGCTAAAGACCATCTCTCAGGTTTTGTCCCTCGGAAGGACACTCCCTCTGTCTGATAATCAGAAAATGATCCTGCTGTTCTGTGGAGTGGAAATCCGGAGAGTTGACTTCATCCGTCCACTGAGGTCAAACTTTCTATCAAACCCACAATCAAACATTCGGGACTGTCGTCCGCCGCTCTACCACGCCAAACGCTCTTTTGGGGAAAATGTCATCGCTAATTCAAACAGAGTTGCGTGGCGGTGTTTGTGAGGAAGCGTCCTGGGCGGAGGTAAAGAACGACGCGCCGGCGAGAACGTTACCGAGGGCAGCTGTGCGTCCTTTCGCCTCGCCTGGAAAATAGAATAGCATGAGCGACACATCCGTCCCTCGCCTCACCCCTCCATCTTTTAAAGGCCATCAGGAGAGCGGGGAACGCCAGAGGGCGTTTAAACATCGGGCCGCGCTCCACGCCAAAGATCACTGATTCCCCTGTAATACCAGCCCCTCAACAACACTCCCCCCCCCCCCCCCCTCCTCCCTCCTCCTCCCTCCTCCTCCCTCCTCCCTCCTCCCTCCTCCTCCCTCCTCCTCCCTGGACCGTCCAACCGTGTGCTCATGGCCGCTTCTCCCTCCTCCATCTTTCTCCCTCCTGCTCCACAAAACTCCTCTTTCTCCTTTGTCAAACAAAAATAGAAGCGTCTTTTTGTCGCGGCTCAACTTCTCGTCCTTCCGCGTGTCCCTAATCCTTCCAGCAGATCTCTCTTCCTCAGATTCGTCTGTCTTCCTCACGTCTCTCAGGGCCGGACAGAGGCGCCGCGTTATTATCCGTCTCCGGCTGGTTCTATATGAAGACCGAGACGCCGGGTCCCACCAGAACTCAGAGTCTTTCACTCGGCGAAGGCAATCCGCCCGAAGAGTCGCATCAGAGGGGACGAGAGTCAAGGATGGAGCAGGAAATGACAATGTCCATTGTTGGCGATGCATTCAGGGCCGCATGTGTTTCACGGTCCTCTCTTAATCTCGCTCCGTTCCGAAACTTCATCTCCGATCCGGCCCCTCAGCTCTCCCGGATCTCTCCGGTTTGTTTTGCGGTGATTACGTCATCACCGGCAGCCGTTACTGTCGACAAACCTCATTAAGGGAGGTGGCGGCGGCGGCGGCGGCGGCGGCGGCGGCAGCGGCAGCGCTGGAGAAGGAAACATCTGACATTAGAGATTCAGAACCACGCCGCAGACATCCTAAACACGCCGCCGCCGCCGCTGATGATGCTGATGATGCTGATGATGCTGATGCTGATGCTGCGGGCAGATGAATTGATGAACGTTTGCAGAAGCTCCAGGGCAGGATTTGAAAATTGCGAGAGAGGAAACCGCTTTCGTTTACTCTGCAGGGAAATTTCTTTTCCTTTTCTTTTTTTTGGGGGGGAAAGAAAATCATTCCTAAGACTGGGATTATGATTCCGAAGCGCCGCCTTAATAAGAGAAGGAATAAAAAAAATCCTTCGTCCTGGGGCGCAGATATCAGCGCCGCCGAGAGAATGAGATGATGAGGCTGGAGATATTCCGCCGCTAATTGTCTCATGACTCATGACAGGCAGAGGAGTGAAAAAAAACCCGAAAAGGTTCTGAAACACTAACGAGGTCTTTATGAAATCATTTATCGCTCATTATCTGCCTGGTTCTGTTGAAAAAACCACATTTAACTTCTTCTCGACATAAACACTCAGAGTCCATCTGGGCCCGACCAACGTGTCTGATAGACAGAACCACTGACCCACAGAAACCAGTTCTGAAGTTGATACTGCCGGGTTTTTACTGCATGACATAAACCTCTTAAACCACATTTTCACTCACGCACTGGACCGGTTTCAGACCAGATCCAGGGCCAGTTTTGGATCAGTTGTGCGTCAGTTTCGGGTTAAGTCCAATATCATACCAGATTCAGGCCTGATTTGCATCACATCAGAACAGTTGGGATCCAGTTTTGGATCGGATTTGGTTCAGGCCCGACTTGCATTTGGTTTGGAACGTTTAGCATCCGAATTCAGACCAGTTTTGGATCAGATGTGCTTCAGTTTTGGGGATGATCTTAGCCCAGTTTCAGACCAGTTTCGGGCCAGACTTCCATCATTTCCAAAACAGTTTGGATCCAGTTTTGGATCAGATTTGGATCAGGGGATTTTGGTCCAGTTTCATACCAGTTTCAACCCCGTTTGGCCCATCAGGTCTAGAACCTTTGCGCTCGAGGTTTTGACCAGTTCAATTGTTCTAATTCAGGGTTGTTTTCTTCCCTATTGTGTTCCCATAGGAGATGCCTTGTGACCCGGTTCTAGTCAGTTCTGTTGGCTGGGCACCGGTTCTCCATATTTAATGGAAGCCCACATCATAAATGTTGATATAAAACATTTTGGGTGTTTTGTTACATGATAAACTTTAACAAACTGAACCAACTGGACCTCCTGCTCCTCCAGTCCGTCGTTCTGATTCTGCTGATCATCATCTTACGAGAGAAGTCCTGCTGAGCGGGGAGATCGGTCCAGCGCCGGAGCCAGACTTTAATTACTCCGGATCATTTTTAGCTCTCTCTCCTGGAGGTCCGCTCTCCCGCTGCAACTTAAACACAACAGGCTCCGTCATGTAGGTCACGCCAAGAACACGTAACCCGATGCTCTGTGGGCCGAGCCAGAGGCCGCCGGGGGGCCCGGTCCGGTACGAGAGGAACATGCTAACCGCGACCCAGCGGGAGGAGAAGAAAGGATGAAGTGGATTTAACCCAGGGGGCAGGTTTGAATCTGACAATCTGTCAGCGAGCGGGTGAGGAGGAGGAGGGTGAGGAAGAGGAGGAGGAGGAGGGGAGGGGGGGTACATGATGTAAATTGGATGCAAATCTGTGTGTGTGTTGGCGCTGAAGTGACAACGTATCACAGAACCACACAGGGGACACGGTGGACAGACAGCCGACTGTGTCCCTGTCTACGTTTGCGGGACACTTCCCCCTTTAAGGCCCGCCTGCGTCTCCCAGGATTCTGTTGCACGGAACCAGCCGTCAGCCGTCAGAGAGAGGCGCTGACGTGGAGTTCCTCAAAGACGCGGAGATGAAGAGCGAGGAGGAACAAAGGCGAAGAGGAAGTCTTTTGAAGGATAAACCGTGGGATTAGATCAGGTCCTCCTCCCGGACCCCTGAGCCGGTGTGAGTGTGGAGCAGAAGCCCATTAGCTGCTCGGGGCGAACCCAACCGCCTCTGCCAGGAGGGGTTAGCGGGCCGGGTCCGTTCTGGGGGGAGATCAAACGCCAACCCACACTAAAGTAAAGTTACAGAACCAAATTAAACCTGTAGAGGAGTCACTAAGAACGCCACAGAGGATGACGAGGTCATGATGAAGGTCAATGTTTGGGTCCGTTCCATCAGGTCTGACATGTGACCATCGGCTGAATATGACATCATACAAGGTACCGCACATTATATATGTTTATGCTGTACTGTATATAATATATACTGTAAATATACAGTATGTAAAGTATATATGAAAACAGTATTTATACTGTATATATAAACACTGTTTTTATACAGTACTAGTATAAAAACAACTAGTACTAGTATATATACAGTATATAAGGTATATATACAGTATATATACTGTATATAAGGTATATTTACAGTATTTATACTGTATATATAAACACTGTTTTTATACAGTACTAGTATAAAAACAACTAGTACTAGTATATATACAGTATATAAGGTATATATACAGTATATATACTGTATATAAGGTATATTTACAGTATATATACTGTATATATATAGTATATAAAGAGTATATTTACAGTATATATACTGTATATATAAACACTGTTTTTATACAGTACTAGTATAAAAACAACTAGTACTAGTATATATACAGTATATACACTGTAAATATACAGTATATATATACTGTATATTTACAGTATATATACAGTATATATACTGTATATAAAGAGTATATTTACAGTATTTATACTGTATATATAAACACTGTTTTTATACAGTACTAGTATAAAAACAACTAGTACTAGTATATATACAGTATATAAGGTATATATACAGTATATATACAGTATATATACTGTAAATATACAGTATATATACAGTATATATACTGTAATATTTACAGTATATATACTGTATATATACTGTAAATATACTGTATATAAAGAGTATGTATATATGTTTTAGACAGTATATGTACACTTTATAAAGTGGGCGTCGTCCTGTCCTCATCAGATCCCGCCTCTAAGACGTTAAAATCAGACACTGAAGCGTTTTAGAATGAAACCTAAAAATGTATTAAGTAGAAAAGTCCAAGAATTGAATCTGGATCCAGAACCAAAGACATAAAACCTAAATCCTCCAAAGAGACGCAGGCGGCCGGGAAATTTAACTGTCAGAAAACTATTTTCTTAAACCCAGAAATTCCATACGGCTGGCAGACGATGGTGTGTGTGTACGTGTGTGTGTACTAGTGTGTGTGTGTACTAGTGTGTGTGTGTATGTGTTTGAGTTGTCGTATGTGTGTGTGTGCATACGTGTACGTGTGTGTGTGTATGTGTGTGCATGTGTTTTTGCGCATGTGTGTAAGTGTTTGTGCTTGAGTGTGTGTGAATGTGTGTTTGTGTGTGTGAGTGTGAGTGTGTGTTTATGTGTGTGTGTGTGTTTATGTGTGTGTTCCATTAACAGGAGAATGTGCTGAAGCCCTCTGGTAGCTCTGAGTGTGTGTGTGTGTGTGCGTGTGTGTGCGTGTGTGTACGTGCGTGTGTGTGTGTGTGTGTGTGTGTGTGTGTGTACGTGCGTGTGTGTGTGTGTGTGTGTGTGTGTGTGTGTGTGTGTGTGTGTGTGTGTGTGTGTGTGTGTGTGTGTGTGTGTGTGTTCCACCAACAGGAGAATGTGCTGAAGCCCTCTGGTAGCTCTCAGTGTGTGTGTGTGTGTGCATGTGTGTGTGGGTGTGTGTGTGTTAATGTGTGTGTGTGTGTGTGTGTGTGTGTTCCATTAACAGGAGAATGTGCTGAAGCCCTCTGGTAGCTCTGAGTGTGTGTGACCTACATCTTCCTCCTTCATGCGTCTTCTGTAAATCTCCTCATGTGGGAGATTTCCACATCCTGTTCTCTTGTTGCCGTGACGATATGTTTGGAGGGAAAACCAGATGTTTGTGTGGCAGACATGGAGGTGGCATCATCAGGTGTGAATAAGACGAAGGTGGAGTAAAATCAATCACTAGAACCACCGATACATTCAGAGGGTCCGGCTAAAAACTGAAGAGGGTCCGACTAAAAACTGAAGATAAATATGACAAAAACATTTATATTCCTTTTCTTAAATGGAAATATCAAACAATTCTCTCAATTGTTCCACGTGGCGCCGCAGGAGCTTGAACAGACTGGTGACCTTCTGTTCCACTACTGAGCAGAAACAAACAACAACAACAGCTGATAATAGCTGAAAATAAAAACTTATTCTTCTACTTTCTTCCAGAATCGCATTATTCTGGAAGAAAATACAACATTTTCCGTCTCTGTTCTAATTTATGCGCTGCGGCGTGACTTTGAGAGGACGCCGTCCTCGCGCTGCCGGGTCGGGGTAAACTATCGACGCACGTTTGACGGGCCGGTGGGCGGCGTCCTGACGGCTCAGCGCCGGATTGATGTTCCGTGATCAATTAAGACGCACAGCTGTTTGTGTCGTCTCGCTGCCGTCTGGGTGTGATGCATCACTCTCCCTGCGTTTCATCGGTGAAACGCCATCCGGGGGACCTTTCGCAGACATCTGTGCCCTGGAGGACGCTGGGAAATTTTGAATGTTTTGACACATCGCACCTGACCTGCAGCATCAATGCGAGGTCTTTACAGGCCCCGCCTACCTTCAGGTGGACAGGTTTCTTGGTCATGTGACTGAATTATCCAATCAGGGGTTCTCAGGAGAAAAACTGCGTCTGTTTATAAAAAAAATTATCTATTTAAATATAAAAATAGTTACTTTTAACGTGTCACTAGGACATCAAAGACATCAAGTCACATGTCAACTGACAATAAGGAAATAAAGTTACAGTGAAAGAGTCCAGGTTCACCCAGTGAAACAGTCCAGGTTCACCCAGTGAAACAGTCCAGGTTCACACAGTGAAACAGTCCAGGTTCACACAGAGAAACAGTCCAGGTTCACACAGTGAAACAGTCCAGGTTCATACAGAGAAACATCCCAGGTTCATACAGTGAAACAGTCCAGGTTCATACAGAGAAACAGTCCAGGTTCACACAGTGAAACAGTCCAGGTTCACACAGGTGAGAGACATTAAAAAGGTTCAACCGTCGAGGTTGATTCTGTAGAAAAGGGGATTTTAAAGGACGTATTTGTTTTTATTATTTTGGATCATTCCGGTGGAAGTGAGATTAAAACGACGAGGATCTGAAACAGGGAAAACATCCAATAATAAATCAGGTATTAAACACAACAAAGAATTTGATACTGATGATATAAACAAACATATTTTACTTTGAGATGTGAAAAGTTCCAGATGATCCTTCATTCCTGCACAACAACAGCAGATATTCTAAAAACAGTCGATAACTAAGACAGATTTTAACGATGGACGTTTTCGTCTGTGACTAAACTGTTTATCTCTGAGGCAGTTAGACTTTTGGTTGTTCCCAGAAAACTGGGATTTTACTCCGCTAAAATAAACAGTTGCTTTTTAAAACTAGAACATCTCAGCCCAGTGGATTCTTCCACCTCCACCGAGTGAATGGCATAACTGGCTTTGATGTCATTGCCATCAGCAATGGCTTGTTGTCATTATTACGAACTTTGAGAAGATACTCTGTGGCGAACCCGAAAGGGAATAGCCAAAAGACGAAGAAACATGTCCCTGTCTTTATTACTGGCTTTGATGTCATTGTTTGAAGCAGGATGTCATTTTCATCAGCACTGTTTTAATGTCATTGTATTTAGATTGATGCCGTTATTACTAGCTTTGATGTCATTGTCCGTTTGGTGTCCTTGGTGTTATCACTGACTTTGATGTTATTGTCGTCAAGAAGTTGTCGTTGTCATCAGTTCACATCATTGGCGTCATTGCAAGCTTTGATGTTATTATTGACAGCATTACGTAATTGCCATCGGCTTGAGGTCACTGTCGTTATTACCGGCTTTGATGTCATTCAACAATGCAGTATGTCTGAGGGGACTAGAACCTCCGCCATCCTGCAGCTGTTTAATCTAGTAGAAGCTAAATATGATTAAGAGAGGTGAGGAAACCCGAGAACTTACGGCGGGAAGGTTTTTTTTTGGTGGTCGGCGTTCAGGGGGGTCATCAGCGGGACGAACCCTCGCCGTCCCGCTCCTCGCTTTAGCAGCCATAGACTTCTGATGCCTCCTTCTGGGTTTTAGCACCGCCATGATGGAGGGAGAGCGCCCCCCAACAAACGCCCCCGTACCCGTGGTGTCTGTGTGTGTGTGTGTGTGTGTGTGTGTGTGTGTGTGTGTGTGTGTGTGTGTGTGTGTGTGTGTGTGTGTGTGTGTGTGTGCGTCTGAGAAAGACGAACAGACAGACAGACAGACAGAGACGGCAAGAAAATGTTCCCCTCGCCTGTTAAATATTTGAGAAGCCTGATGTGAAGAAGAAGAAGTGACGCAGAGGAAAAAGAGTGACTCTGGTATGAGGGGGGAGAGGGGGGGGGAGAGGGGGGGGGGCGGCGTATTCAAAGTGTATTCATCTACCTGGGTTAGTGATAGAGAGGGGGAGAGAGAGACAGAAAGACAGAGAAGTAAACTTGGAGAAAAAAGAGGGGAAAGGAAGTGAGAGATGGGGGGGCAGAAGAGGAAGAGGAGGGAGAGGAGGGAGAGGAAGGTGAGGAGGGAGATGCAAGAATGAAGAGAGATTTTGGTATAGAGAGAGACGGGAAACAAACAAGAGACAAAGAACGAGACGGAGTGAGAAAGAGGAAAAGGGGGAGGGAGGGAGAGGGGAGAGAAAGGATGGAAAGATGGGGAGTTGGATCAAGAGAGGGAGAGGAGGGGGAGGAAGAGGGGTGGAAAGAGAAGGGGAGAGAGAGCAGGTTGTCACAAACCATTAGACAGAATGGTCCAGTTTGTTCGGCCCCATGTCAATGAATGTGTGTGTGTGTGTGTGTGTGTGTGTGTGTGTGTGTGTGTGTGTGTGTGTATATGTGTGTGTGTGTGAGTATGTGTATGCTTGTGTGTGTCTGTGTGTGTGTGTGTATGTGTTTGAGTGTCTGTGTGTGTCTGTCCGTGTGTGTGTCTGTTTGTGCATGTGTGTGTGTGTGTCTCTGTGTGTGCATGTGCATGTGTGTGTGTGTGTGTCTCTGTGTGTGCATGTGTGTGTGTGATTGTGGTGCGGGTTTGAAACCAACAGGAAGAAAGGTGAAGACGTGTGTGAGAGGAAGGAGGGGGGACAGAGGGGGGAGTAAACCTCCCCAGTGTCTGGGGTCACTACTGGACACTGGCGTGCACGCTCATACGTGCACGCTCATACATGCACGCTCATACGTGCACGCTCATACGTGCACGCTCATACATGCACGCTCATACGTGCACGCTCATACGTGCACGCTCATACATGCATGCTCATACATGCACGCTCATACGTGCACACTCATACATGCACGCTCATACATGCACGCTCATACGTGCACGCGCATACATGCACGCTCATACGTGCATGCTCATACGTGCACGCTCATACGTGCACGTTTGTCTGCTGCCTATTGACAAATTTGTTAATTTGATAAAAATCTGAACTGAGTTCTTCAGTCCGCTGGCTCAGAACCCGATGGATCAAGAACCTCCTGTCCTCCTGCTGGAGGTCAAACAGGATGGACCAGAACCTCCTGTTGGAGGTCAGACATGATGGACCAGAACCTCCTGCTGGAGGTCGGACATGATGGACCAGAACCTCCTGTTGGAGGTCAGACATGATGGACCAGAACCTCCTGTTGGAGGTCAGACATGATGGACCAGAACCTCCTGCTGGAGGTCGGACATGATGGACCAGAACCTCCTGCTGGAGGACAGACGTGATGGACCAGAACCTCCTGCTGGAGGACAGATGTCTATGTTCCCCCAGCAGCTCCTCTGACCTCTGACTGTGAGATGTTCTACTAGTCCAGGTCCAGGACAAGAACTGATGAAACCAGCTCTAACACATCGCCAGCTGGGACAGAGTCCAGTTCAGCATTTACAGGAAACGGATCATAGAACCAACCACGAAAACCAGCCCATGTTTGCGTTGGATGTGAGTTCTACAGACCGGCTGCTGATCCAAACCGTCCAGTACCAGAAGAACAAACTGTCCCTGAAGGAAGTTCTTACGCTTCTGGGACTGGATCACAAATAAACCTCTAACTGGTGGGGGGGGCATCGATCTAAACCCCCGCTGTAAAACAAAACCAGCGCCGCAGAAGAACCGACCAGAACACGCAGGAACCGGACCAAAACCAGCAGCTGTTGATGGTTGAGAGAAATAAAAGCTTCTTTTCAGATTCAAATATTACACTGTAAAAAATAATCTGTGTAATATACGGTAAAATACCGGCAGCTGTGGTTTTACCGTTAAAGGAATATAGTGACCATGACAAACAAATATTACGTCAAACGGTTTACCGTTTGTGTTTACTGTAACTACTGTAAATATCAATACCGTTAAAAAAAATAACATATATATATATATATTTATATATATACGTTATTCAGACAGAATACTTTTACGGTAAAAAGTTGCGTCTGACAATTTTGTAATTTTCCATTCTTTCAACGTAACTTTGTATTTTTAACAGTACAATTCCATCTTTTCTAAATATTCTGACAATATAAATAAATAAATGTATTTACTTCTTGTATTTTTTTTAATTTAAGGTCATTCACAGCATCTACTAAAGATAAATACTGTTATTTTTTAACGTTGACATTTGATGGTTTATACCGTCATTTCTCTAACATTTTTTACAGTGTTTGAGACACAGGTGAATGTTAGAGTGTGTGTGTGTGTGTGTGTGTGTGTGTGTGTGTGTCACTTGTGGTTAAACACTTTATATCTGCACAGCTATCAAACAAATCGCTGCATGAACAGGAAGTCAGAAAACAGCAGGAGGCTTCAAATAAATGAACCCCTTTATTTTCCAACACGAACGTGCACTTCTGCGCGTGCGCGCGTGCGTTACTGATTTTAAAAAATATGTATGTACAGTTTGGCACGTGACTAAACCGAAACCCTGCAGAATCAGAACAAACTCTAGAAACTGTGATGATCCACCAGAATCAGGATCAGAGAACCCAGCCTGTCCACTGGACATCATTATTTTCATACGCGCGCGCACGCACACACACACACACACACACACACACACTTTTGGACTTACTTCGGGTTGGAGCTGTTCCAGTAGACCGCGTGTCTGTCAAATATGATCTTGTCCTCCGCCCAGACGGAGAACCAGGACAAGAGGGTCAGAAGCAGGACCTCCATCATGCACCTGTGGCCCCACATGGTCGGAACCTCTCTGGGACCACTGGACGAACCGGGAGTACTGGACCTCTGGAACCACGGGGAGAACTGGGACCTCTTTTAAGTCTCTGGGCAGATCGTGTGCTGGTCTGGACTGGTTCAGGTCATGCTGATTTGTTGGGTTCGGCCCGAGACTCGACCAGAAGCTGCAGGGTCGTTGATGGATCAGGTTCTCCTCCAGAAGGTCCCAAACTTTTCTCCCATTACGCGCAGAAAGACCCGTACCCGGTGTGGATCAGACTCCACAAGAATCCCTCAGAGAAACTCAACCGACCCTTCAGGACTCAGCCGAACCGTGCGTCCCGGTCCGCGGTGAGGTGGCGCGTCGGCGGACGGAGCGCAGCGTCAACGTCTGCCATCCTGGGTTTATCCTGCTCTGAGGCGCGCGCCCCTCTCCGGAGGAAATAGATCCCGGGCGGGTTCCAAACTCCTAACGGACACGCACGAGCGCGACCTCCAACTTCCCACCTGTGTGTCACGCGGACAGCCGTCGATGATCGCTCCGGCGAAAAAACCTCAACAGACAGCAGCACCGGCACCGAGTCTCTCTCCTCACTCTCCCCCCTCCCTCACCCTCCCCTCTCTCTCTCTACCTCTCTCTCTCTACCTCTCTGCTCGGGCGGGGCTTGTAGCTGCTCCGCCCCCTGAGACTGTCATCCGGCTGACTCACCGAGTCCTGAGCCAGGACGTCCTCAGGACCTCCAGACCCGAAACACGTGACGAAGTTCACATCATGAAACGTCATGAACCAACATGAACCAACTTCATCCATCATGAACCAACTTCATCCATCATGAACCAACTTCATCCATCATGAACCAACTTCATCCATCATGAACCAACTTCATCCATCATGAACCAACATGAACCAACATGAACCAACTTCATCCATCATGAACCAACTTCATCCATCATGAACCAACTTCATCCATCATGAACAACCATCATAATCCATCATGAACCTTCGTCATCCATCATCATCCATCATCATCCATCAGGAACCATCATGAACCATCATCATCTATCATGAACCTTCGTCATCCATCATCATCCATCATCATCCATCAGGAACCATCATCATCCATCATGAACCTTCGTCATCCATCAGGAACCATCATCATCATCCATCATGAACCTTCGTCATCCATCATGAACCATCATCATCATCCATCATGAACCATCATCATCCATCATGAACCATCATCATCATCCATCAGGAACCATCATCATCCATCAGGAACCATCATCATCCATCATGAACCATCATCATCATCCATCAGGAACCATCATCATCCATCATGAACCATCATCATCCATCATGAACTATCATGAACCATCATCATCCATCATGAACCATCATCATCATCCATCATGAACCATCATCATCATCCATCATGAACAATCATCATCCATCATGAACCTTCATGATCCATCATGAACCATCATCATCCATCATGAACCATCATCATCATCCATCATGAACTATCATCATCCATCATGAACCTTCATGATCCATCATGAACCATCATCATCCATCATGAACCATCATCATCATCCATCATGAACCATCATCATCATCCATCATGAACTATCATCATCCATCATGAACCTTCATGATCCATCATGAACCTTCATGATCCATCATGAACCATCATCATCCATCATGAACCATCATCATCATCCATCATGAACTATCATCATCCATCATGAACCATCATGAACCATCATCATCCATCATCATCCATCATGAACCTTCGTCATCCATCATGAACCATCATCATCATCCATCATGAACCTTCATCATCCATCATGAACCTTCATCATCCATCATGAACCTTCGTCATCCATCATGAACCATCATCATCCACCATGAACCTTCATCATCCATCATGAACCATCATCATCCATCATGAACCTTCATCATCCATCATGAACCTTCGTCATCCATCATGAACCATCATCATCCATCATGAACCTTCATCATCCATCATGAACCTTCGTCATCCATCATGAACCATCATGAACCTTCATGAACCTTCATCATCCATCATGAACCTTCGTCATCCATCATGAACCATCATGAACCATCATGAACCTTCGTCATCCATCATGAACCATCATGAACCATCATGAACCATCAGGAACCATCAGGAACCATCATGAACCTTCATGAACCTTCATGAACCTTCATCATCCATCATGAACCTTCGTCATCCATCATGAACCATCATGAAGGATGCTCAAACCTTTGTAAATGCAAATGAATGCGGAGAAGGTGGATGAGATCAAAGTTTGCTTAGAACAGAGCTAGTCAGGTGAAAAGAGCTGAAGACGAATACGTCTGAGAGAACAGAGTTAGTCTGGTAGATGCAGTTAGCAGAACAGAATCAGTCTGACAGAAAGAAACAGATGACCGAGTTAGTCTTAGAACGGATGATAGGAGAACAGTTAGTCTTAGAACCGGCACTAGGAGAACAGAGTTAGTCAGACAACTGGAGCTAGGAGAACAGAGTTAGTCCGACAGCTGGAGCTAGAAGAACAGAATTAGTCAGACACAAAGAAACAGAAGAAGAGTTAGTCTGACAGATGGAGCTAAGAGAACAGAGTTAGTCAGACAGACTGAAACAGAAGAACAGAGTTAGTCTGACAAATAAAAACAGAAGAACAGAGTTAGTCTGACATAGGGACCTGAGAGAAAAGTCAGTCTGGCTTCTGGACCCTAGAGAACAGAGTTAGTCTGACACAATGAACCGCGGAGAACAGAGTTAGTCTGAAAGATGGCGTCGGGAGAACAGAGTTAGTCCGACACAATGAACCTCGGAACAGAACAGAGTTCTGACGGGGAGCTCGGCGAAATTAAAGCGTTAATAAAACACGATGTTCCGCCGTGAACAAAGTCTTTCAGGCTTCAGGAAGGACAAACTCACAGAGTCACCGCTAACTCCCCCCTCCCCCACACTCATGTTAATAAATGTGATCCACACCTTCCTGCGGCGCCATCTTTCACGTCTCGGTTGGATCCTTTATGCAAAGTGTCCTACTTTTAGCTTGACCCGCTCTGCCTGCAAAGTAACGGCGATAATTCAGGTGGGGAGAGGAGCCGTTACCCCCCCCCCCCAAAAAAAATATAACCCAAATACAGCTGCACGCCGTCCGCCTCTCTGGATGAATTATTCAACATCTGTCTGCGGCGAGCATTTATGAACAGGTGGCTCGTCTCCGAGGGGCTTTTTTTTCGGGGGGGGGGACTCGTTTCCCTTCTCATGTAAACCGGTGCCGGATGTAACCAAACTAAATCAGGGTCAGGGTCAAAGGTCGGACACATTCCTCCTTAAAAGGCGTTAACTCTCCGGCTGGTTAGGATTTGCTGTAGCTGCCGGACGCTTGAAGGCTGAATCTGGCGACGCCGTGACTCTCACTCATTCATCACGTTCTCCCGCTGAGCGCCTGAGGGGATTCAGCCCGTCACCAGATCTACGCGGGACCCCCTTCGGGTTTACGTTCGCGTGTGGCCGCGGCGAGCCGGGCCTGATTAGAAGCCGCGGTAATAGTGTAAATAACTGGGGCCAGATGTGGACCCCACACACACACACACACACACACTCACACTCACACTCACACACACACACACACACACACACACACACTCACACACACACACACGCACACACACACACACACACACACACACACACACACACTCACACACACACACTCACACTCACACTCACACTCACACACGCATTTGGTTATTTAAAAATAGTGCTACAACAATTTCATGAACTTAAATTCATTTGGGAAAGTTTATCCTCCTCTTCGTCAGCCTGGCATTCTTTGGCTTCCATAAAAATTGTCTTTGCGTCTTTTTTGGGGTTTATTTTGAGAATTGAAGTCATTTCTCTAAGATGGTTACTTCTCATTTTTCCGATGTTTCCCCCTCTTCTCATCACTCAGACGTTCCTTTAAACACTCTTCCTCTGCTTTGGTGTCGACTAACTTTTCGGATCAAAGGATTCTGGGAAACTAAATGTTTGGCCCGGCTCTACATGAGATTCTCGCCGGCTCCCATCTTTCATGCGTCTCCACAGACTGGATTCAGTTCTGAAAATGTGCTAACCCAAAAAACATGCCGCCTGCGTGTTCTGGCTGCTCCTGCTTTGAGTTTCTCCTTCCACTCCATTAGACAATCTCTTTGCGTCCTCCTGCGAGGAGCTGCTGCTGAGAGTAAACACGGGGCTTGAGCTTCCAGAGCTGCATCAAAGCGTGGAGCTGCTGCCGTGGAGCTCCTGAGGGATGAGCCGGAGATGTCTGAGGGAGGCACCTGAGTATGTTGGCAGGGGTGGCACTGCTCCTCGCTGAAGGAGGAGATAGAGGAGGAGGAGGGGGGGAATTAAAATAAATGATGAGCTCAGCAGAGAATCCTCCTTAAAAAAGAAAGATGCTGCTGAGTCAGGGCGGGACAGGAATCTTTACTGCGACCTTCTCCAGCAGACGGACCTGCATCCACGGAGGAGTTTGAGGAGAACACACTCCAATAACTGCTGGGATTATTGCCCAGAGTCCAGACTCCCAGACGGAGGAGTTCTGGACTCGGTCCTGCTTTTCTCTGGTTTTGGAGTGTCTGAGCAGATCGGAGGTTGATCCTCTCCGTCGCTCCTCGAGGAAGTGGAAGAAAACGCCACGAGGCTCGGGGAGCCACTCGAGATTAAGCCACTAACTATTGACATTGTGTGATTGACAGGGAAAGTCACCTCTGCTCAACAGGCCTGTTTCAGCGGCAGAGGGAGGACGCCCCCTACTGGTCCAGGAGGGCTACGACCAATCGGTCATCTCTGTCCACCGCTGAGGAGCCCGGTGATGAAGATGGACCGCAGGTCGAAATATGGAGACTGGTGTTTCATCTTCAATATTCATCAGGTGAGTCGCAAGGACTTGTGTTTCCATGGCAACAACGCTTCTTCTGCTCCGAGTGGGAGGGATCTGCTGAAGGTCGGAGGAGTCCGCGGGTTTTCATTCAGTCTCTGGAAAGTAAATAATCCTCCGGGCGAGGTTCGTTAAAGGATCGTTAGTATTTGAATGTACTTTGTCACTATTCTACTCTGACAGATAGAACAGAGTTAGTCTGACGGCCGGAGCCGGGCGAACAGAGTTAGTCTGACGGCCGGAGCTGGGCGAACAGAGTTAGCCTGACGGCAGGAGCTGGGCGAACAGAGTTAGTCTGCCAGATGGAGTTAAGCTAATAGTTTTAGTCTGACAGTTTGTCTGATGGGTAGTGCCGATGGAAGGTCAGAAGGTTTTAATTCAGAGTCGTTGAGAAGTAAATAAACTCCTCCAGCTGAGGAGATGGTTCATTGAAGGAGTCTCAATATTTTAACAGGACAGTCATTATTCTAGTCTGACAGCTGGAGCTGAGCTAACAGAGTTAGTCTGACAGATGGTTTTGGGAGAACAGAGTTAGTCTGAAGGCTGGAGCTGAGCTAATGGAGTCAGTCTTGACAAATGGCGCTAGGGGAACCGAGTTCGCCTGACAGATGGCAAAGGTGATGACAGGAGGTTTTTCTGATTGAGTCACTGAGAAGAATCAACTCCTCCAGCTGCTGAGATGGTTCATCCGAGGGAATCGTACATTTTTAAGTCAGTCATCTTCGTTCAGATGCTCCATATTTCAAAGAATTAAGTATTTATTTTGAAAAATTCAAATCATTCACAACATTTATTTTATTTGCTATATTTGACATATTAAAACGTTATTTCTGAGTTGTTACTTTGCTTAAGTTCATCAGAGAAACTCTTAACTTCTGCATCTAATCGGACTGAAACACCTCAAAGGTCGTGTTTCTGTTTTTCTTGGACTGGACCAGGATTCCATTTGGCCCAGCTGGATATCCAATAAACCCAAAACAAGCTAAAACCTGATTTTGACCATTTACCTCACTGCGAGGAGCTACATGCATATATTCTAATAAAAAAACATTTAATTATAACCTCGGCTGAGACAGAAATCTAGCGTATTAAAATCTGGAATAGTGCAATCACCCACCTTTTATTTTAGTAGACAAAACCCCACGACCTCCGTCCCACAAGAATCCTTGAGTTGTTCCCGCCATTCCACTGCCGGACGTTGATTTTTATTAGAACTTATTTCAAATGTACGAAATTATTTTTTTCCATATTGTTCTACTTAGTCAAGATTGTTCTACGTTGAATTTTTCAAACTTTTCAAGAACAGGTAAAATATATATTTACACATGAAGTATTTGAATTGTTTTTGTCTTTACTTTAAGAAAGTGGTAATTATTTGTGTGATGCTCATTGATTTTAACTCTTGAAACACCAGATTATTGAGTAAATACTCGGTTATTGAGACACAGCAGGTCACATGACCGCTGGTTCCGTGACTGCAGACGGACCGGACGCCCCGCGGTGTTGCAGCCGTTTGATGGAGGGACTGAGTTGATGAGTCAGAGTTTGAAGTGAGATGAGTAAGTTGGAAAAAAAAAAAAAAAAAAAAAAACAGCAGCAAAGGTCAAATAAAACCCACCGGTAGTAAACAGGAGGGGAAACGTGGAAATGTTAACGTCACAGAGCAGCAGTGAACAGGACAGCAGACAGAAACCAAACGATGAAAGAAGGAACTAAAGGTTTATTGAAGGCAGCAGAAAATGCAGAGATCAGAACAGAATGGTGGGGGGAGGGGCGGGCGAGGGTTTGTTTTTGGGGGGGGGACATACAGAGACACGCGTGTGTTCAGATAGGTTTAATGTTTGTCTTTGTGTTACAAAAGCTTTTGTTTTATCAGCTCCTCGGAGCACAACAGGTCTGTATCCTTTTATCAAAATATACATGTTTGTAACGTAAAGTGGAAATAATCCAAACGACTCCGTGGTACAAAAACATGAATATATACAACCATCAAACCCCCGCCCGCCCCCTCATATATTTATATAAAAAAAGAGAAACAAAACAACTGAAAGGAATCGTCTTCTACACACCGCAAGGGTTCAGTGAGCGATCTCTACCAACGTAGGCAAACAAACACAGCGACGGTCATGTGACTTCTAGGGAACAGGAAGAGACTGAATGAAGCCTTGTGAGGGATCTGGGTGGTGGTGGGGTGGGGGGGTGGTAGAAGATACTTTGGTCCTTAACAGTAATAACCGTCTGCAGCTACATGAAGCATCAATAAATCATGCATAATTATAAACTTGGTCCGAACCGACAGGAAACGGGTGCCGCGAGGCACGCGGGAATGTGGCGACGTTTTAATTAAGACTCGAGAGTGAGGAAAGTGCACGAGCGGACCTGAGGGGGAGAGGGGGAGAGGGGGGGGGGGGGGGGGGGGTCGGGAGGTGGAGGTGAGGCCAAATCCTCTGTAATCCTGAAAATAAGATCTATATACTCTGGGTTTTCAGAACGCCTCACAGAGTTTAAGGCATCTTTGCAGGTGTTGAGGTTAAACACCTGAAGCGAGGCGAGGTCGGTGCCACCAACGTTCCACCATCGACTTGCGTCAGCGTCACCTAGCGGCGCGCTCATCCCTCATGATGGCGAGTTTATTAATCGACGGCGAGGCTGTAGTCAGATGTTCTCCGGTTCCTGTCTACTCTGATGTGGAGTACCGATTAGACGGCGCATTAGGAGCCGGGGCAGATGGGTAATCACCCAAAGAAAAACTATCAGATTAAAAGTGTCACATTTTCAGTCGTCCCACCGCAGACGCGGCGGAGGATCAAATTATACGTCACAATCTATCAATAACTAAATTTTTCTATCGGTGGATCAACATCCAGACTTTAATGACAAGAAAATCAGATTTCCCTTTTCTCGGTCATGTGACTTCAGACAAGACATTATTCTTCTTCCTCTACCGCGGTGGTGATTGATGACGAGTGGAGCTGCTGCTCCATCAGTTGAGGTGGTGCAACATCACCCGGTCTCTCAGCATGAGCTGGAGAGCGCTGCTGGGGAGAGGAACATTTGGAATATCGCAGATATCAGGAACAAGGATTGATGAACGGATGGAAACCCTCCAACAGGTCGTTTCCTTTAAGGCAAATAGTCCGTCCATCTTCCTCTCATCCCGGGTCGGCCCTGGTGGCAGCAGGCCAATCAGAATATTCCAGACGTCTCCCCACAGCAACACTCTCCAGACGCTGCAGGCGGTTCCTGTGGCGTTCCCAGTCTAGACGATGATGTCATCCCTCAGAGGGTAGACATCATCAACGGATATCTTTGTTCCACAAAGAACTACTACGGGAAGTTAGCGACTAAATGAAAGAATAAAATCAAACTAAAATGTCGTCTCATGGAGAAGACCGTCACGTCTAGAAGCTCCTGCTGCTCCGATCCGAGGATGAAATCGGCCGCCGTGCAGCAGTTAAGGAAACCGATTTTTTCCCACCCAAGTTAATTAAATTTTTAAAAAGCACCACTGAACATAAACGTAGCCGTCACATTGGACTTGGCGCCACTCGATACACTACGCCTCGTAGTCACAGTAGCCCGGCTCGTCGTTTAAATCAAACGCCGGTGCTGATCCACCGCTGTAAAGAAAAATAAGGCGTCGTAAGTAAGGGAGTCTTCTCTGAAGCAGCTCGGCAGACACTCTAACATCCCGCTGACCACAAACACCACCTGTTGGCGTGACGAAGGCGGCGGCTGGGTGAAGCCGTTGGTGGGCGAGCCCCCTTTGGAGTCGACGGACCCAGAAAGTAACCACACCGCTACCAGTTAAGCTCAGAAGTGATACAACATGTAAATGCTAAAAAAGAAAAGAAAAGAAGAAACAAGGTAAATGAATATATATATATTTAAATGTGTGTGTTCGCATATAGGTGAACATATATGGTTAAATGAGGCTCCGACGCCGCTGCCCCCCCTGACGGGAGGTGGTGACGGAGGCTGTAAGACGGGGACGGCCGGAGACGGCCACGACGCTCCTAACGGCGCTACGTAAGCTAGCAAACATACGAAGCTTCTAACTGACGTACATTCATAGTTTCTACATATATATGACAGGATATCTGCATACGAATCCTTAGATAATCATCTGGTTTCTAAACGAGCCGCTCTCCCCCTTTATTAAACGGCGCTGGTACGAATCAGAAGGCGCGGAAACAGAAAGGCCACGGAGCCTGAGCGGCGCTTTTAGGCGACCCGTGGGGGTAAAAGTAAGGCACGAGGCTTCAGCTGGAGGTACGGGTGAACTTCAGATAGTGGTCTACGTCCCTCTGAAGCTCGACTAAGAGGAGCTCGCTGATCAGTAACCGTTTCTGACTGGCCAAACGTGGTCAAAGTGGCTTTTTTTTCGTTGTTTGTTTTTTTCAAGAAGGCACAGAGTTAAACCAATGCCACTGTTCTGGGAGAAGGAATGCTGAAGTGTGTCTGGTGTGGGTTCGATCATTTCTTTAAGCAGTTTGGTCTGAAGCGACAGTTCATCGTACGGCTGTGGGTTCACCGCCAATACGATGATTCAAATGTTTCCCTGCAGAACGTTGCTCAAGCCCCTAAAAAAAAAAAACTTCATGACGGATCCAATCAATCGTCAGATTTGGATTGATTCTACTTCCTGTTTCTTGTGCTGCATTTAAACACTGCAGCCTGGTGTTTGGATGAATCAGAATCGGTTCTGTCGGGTTCAGGTGACACCAGACGTCAACGAGTTGTCGTGGTCAAACTTGAAGTGACCACCACTCGTTTACCCAGCAGGAACCCGACATTAACGTTTCTGCGTTAACGCTTTTAATAAAATTCTCTTAACTGAAGCAGAACTAACAGCTGAAGACGCTACAAATCAAAAGAAACCAATGTTCCGACACTTCGGCGTCTTGTGCTAACGTCAGAATCATCAAGTAGAATCACACAAATCTCACAGCCTTTGAAGACGAGGACTGAAGGGGAGCAACGTTCTGCGAGGAAGCGCAGTGTTAAACATGTGGTTGTGGTCGTTTCCACTGAAAGCAATGGCGAGGAAACGGAGTTGGAGGGACGAGGAAAGGCACTCAGATGGTGGACTTTGAGAAGGACACTCTGAGGTGGTGGTTCTCGCCAAGATCGTGGTTGTGGAACTCGATGAGGGACTCAATGGCTTCCTCAACGGAGCCCATCTGGATCAGGGCCATCTTGCGGTCCTTCCTGTGAAAGGAAGAGAGCGATGAGTTCTGGATGTCCGCTGTGTATCTTGTTAAAAGTTATTGGCTCAGCAGAAAAATGATACTGGCAGCTTTTCTCCTGAGTTACAGCCGGAGCTTCACGAGGCAGTCGGCTGGACTTCCTCCCAGAGCCGCAAATGTTTTTCCGTTAGCTTCCAAACCAGTATTTCTAGAGCCAGCAAACTATTATCCGACACAAAAACTGACCCCAAACCTGAACTGGGATTTCATGAAAACTACTCTAGAAGGCCAAAGGTGTTATTACGTGCATATGTCCCTGAGTGGACATGTGACATAGGTGGCATCTTGCAGCCAAAATCCCTCTAGGGTCAATTTCCCAGTTTTGGCACCATTAGAGCAGAACAGGTTGTGGAAATAGGAGGGGGTCAACCTCTGATGACCATTTCTTATCAGACAAGTTGTTTGCTAACTTGAAAGACGTGACTCCCCTCAGGCACACAGGATAAAAACCCTTCAGAGGAACTCTAAAGGAAGAACAGGATTTGACCACCAATGCTGGGACAAATTAAGATATCATTGTGACAGGACAGAGACTTACTGAAAGAACTTGAAGGCCTTGACTGTTGCTCCTGAGCTTGCAAAAAGCCTCTTGAGGTCGTCCTCCACCACCGAGGGCCTGGCAGCAGATGGGAAAACAACAGATCAACACAAAGAATTTATGTGCCGTAACATTACCTCTCGACACAGGCTGCTGAGAACGAGACACAGGGGGCATCATTAAATCTAAAAAAGCCCTCTCTGAGTAGCGTGTTTAAGAAATACCGTCACAGCTACTTAACCCCAAACAACAAAACTAAGACTGAGGACCAGAGCTGCCGACTGAGAGCAGGAACCAGAATGAAGCTCTTGCTGTTCTACTCACGGGATGTTGGAGAGGTGGAGTGTTGCCGAGGGGGGGAATATGTTGGAGTAATTTTTGGAGCCAGGCTTCTTGAAGCGATGCAGCGGTGAGTTGCTGTAGTCCTTCGTCAGGCCCTGGTCTTCGTGGCCCTCTCTGGGCAACTGCACAGTGGTGTGTTTGGAGAAAGCCACACGCATGTCTCTGCCATGGAGACGCTGGCCGTTCAGGTGGCTCATAGCTGGGAAACAGGAAGCACATGCGGGAATAAACTACATGGCTTCATGTTCTCCTCTGGTCAAGTCAGCGTCCTCGTCCAGCACGTTTGAAAACAACCACAATGAGTTGAACAAAGTCTACTTTGTACTAACTAAAGGAATAAATCACATCAGTGTCACTTCAAGCAACAAATAGTTTCAGTTCATTCTTGTTAAATCTAGTTGTAATTCGAAACTAAAAAAATGTATCCTCTAACACAATTCTGCTTTCAGGATAATGACTTATCACGAGAACATTGTTACTGTGGGATCATTTTGGAGTTTTTTTTTTTTTTTCAAACCATTAGGGAATTTTCTCGATAGTCTATAACAACTCAGGGCGGGTGATGAATCGTGAAACGATCGCCAATTTCGATTCATACAGATATAGGATATGCGCCAGCGTGTCGTGGTCTGGGGACCGTTTTCTGGTGGCTCCAGTTTCAGGTATGATGGCGTTGGCGGAGGGCTGCGTCATTTGAATGCATTCTAGTTACTCCGGTATCACCATATGTCATTATCATACTTCTGGATATTGATTTTGAACACTTTCATCAGTGTCAAACACTTAAATGGTTGTTAAAACCAATAAAACTAGTGAACAATCAGGATGTGAGACTCTAATGACCCGCAGAAAGTGGTGGTGAAATGATGCGTTTGCCTTAATAGTAGCTACCTAGCTGAGCCTGGGTGCCATCAGACATCTGGATCAGAGCGTTCTCCTTTTTATTGAACAGGATCTTCACTCTCATCACATCCCCGTACACACCTGAGGAGGAATAGGAGGGCGTCATAAAACAAAACACAAAACCACGGCATGAGTCACACAGCAATCACAGCAACAACAAAAAAAGGCCCAATCAGGGTGGCTATTAAAAGCTGACTAATAATCGTCAGGCTACTCATTTTTGTTTCTAACCCTACATCAGCCCTCTCAGACAACACAGACTGACATTATGGTTATGCTTAGGAGGGAGGGGTGTGGTGATTTGACGCTATGAATTATACGAGGTAGTAAAATGAGTGGTGTTCAGATACGTTTGATCGATCTACAGTGAGGAACAGTTTGATTTCTGGACCAACTGGGGGGGCCTAACAGAGGGGCATGCAGGGGTAGACTAAACATGCACATACTGACGTTTAAGTAACAGACAAACTGCAAAAAGAATAACACTCCGACATAATCCCAAGGACATGTCAACTCGCAGTCTCAAAGAAAAAAGCTGCAGCACTTCATCTTTATAGAAAAATAAAAAAAATAATAATAAAAATGTGATGAATTATAACAAACTAGAATTGGAAGTGGCGGAACCGAATAAGTCTCAACTGGATCGGTTTCCTCCTCCGGGTGCAGCGTTAGAGTCTAGATTGCGCCTCATTCCCCTACAAAATGATCCCATGTGTCTCATTTGGCGAGGGGATATTTCCTTTGATGGGCTCTTTGAAGATGTTCTCTCGCCTCTGGACAGCCAAACACTGCCGTTACAGACTTAATGAAATGCTGCAGCTTTGCATCTTCTCACCTTTCTCTCCTCACACAAACCCACAACAAAACCAGGTCATACAACCCCCTTAAAAAGATAAAATAAGTACTAGCAACCCAACCCGTTATAGCCCCCGTTGCCTGATGGGTAACCATCAGCGGTTAAAATAAACACTTTTCTTTTTTTTTTAAAAGCCAACAACAAAAGACAAGACATGCCCACCTTGCGAGGTAACAGTAGTAATAAAAAAAGGATGAAAGGATGATAACGTACCGAAAAGAATAAAGAGGCAGTGTGGCGTAACGCTCTTTAGAGACAGCAGGGGGAGCAGCGGGGCAAGGGAACAGGGGACAGGGGAAAAGAGACGGAGCGGAGTGGAGGACAGTGGAGTGGAGTCGGGACATGTCCGCAGGCCACAGGCAGCGAGGTCCACAGGAAGGCCACAGTACCATGGAGGAAGGAGAGGAGATGAGGGACGAGGAGGATGAAGATCAGAGAGCATGAGGGAGGAGAGGAGGGAAGGATGAGGAAGGACAATATTGTGTTTTGTTTTGTTTATTGATATATGCGGGTGGAGTCCGAATTAGGGAGGAGGAGATGGTGGTAGTGACAGGAGGGGGAGACAGAATTGATCATGGGGCGTGCGGTCAGTTGGCAAGAGTTGAGGGAGGAAGAGGAGATGGGGAGGGGTTTAAAATAATAAACAAATAAAGAGGGAGGGAGGGGGACAGAGAAAGAAGAGAGAGAAAAAGGAAGTAAAAAAAAAACAAGGTCAGTATACACAAAGAAATGTAGTGCTTCAGACAGTAGAACTGGCTAAATTAAAATGTACTGTCACTATGGGAACACTAGGAGAAAAAGAAGAGAAAAAAAGATTAACAATGAAATACAGAAAAAAAGGCAGAGACAATATGTACTTTAAAAAATGACATGCTATGTTTGTGGAGACTAGCCTTAGTAACTAGAACAGCGAGATGTCAATCATTATCCTGATACTGGTACCTGCTACTGAACGGCTTCGTGTTTATGTGACGACTGCAGTGAATGTCCTGGGTGTGGAAGTAGATAAAAGCCCTTCTGTGGAAACTATAAAGTAATATTGTCTCTCCAAACAACTCAAGAATGATTTCAACTAATGACAAAAAATGAAGATATGAAATGGTAAGTTTTTAAAATAAAAAGACGTTAGTGTTTGTTGAACAAACTTAAGGTAAGAAATGCAGCAGGTTTGGTCGAGAGAGGTCCTCAAAGAGAGGGGAGGCTCTTCGCTCCATCCCCTCGTTTGGTTAAAGCAGAGCTGAAGGTGCGCCGAACCGAGGGATCCCGCTCCACGGAGCAGACACTAGACTGACTGAACTTTAATTAGCAGCGGATCTACTGAGGCCTGGTGACCGTACTCACCTGAGGGTTCAGGTTGCTGACCAGTAAGACATTGTGTCCCATGGCGGGGGAGAGCCCCGAGAGGCCGAGCCGGGAAGCGGCCGCTGCTGCAGCCGCCATGCCGCCGTGGCTAACGCCCAGGGATGCCAGAGCGCCGGGAATACCGGGCATCGACAGACCTAACGAAGAAAATATTAATTACTACAATTTCTGGAAGAAACAAACAGGAATACAAAGACCTGACTTCCAGGTCGAATCAGAAGGTTCCAGACTGTTTAAGTTTTCTGAACATGTCGTGTAGGATATTACACTAACAAAACTTAAAGTAGTAATTATTGCCAACCCGATTAAAACTGGTTGATCGTGAAACCCTACCTGTTAGTTGTCAGACAGAAGTAGAAGCTGTGGACATGTACATGAAGGCTGAGCCATTTTAAGAAATTAACGGTTTAAAACCGGCTAGAAATCGTTGAATGTCTTCATATTATAAATTAAATGTATTATTATTATTATTATTACTGAGGAGACCACGTCTAATGGTTCTTTACTCTTGGAGCAGAAAATAAGAGAAGCCAACAAGCGCTTTCTTAAACTTTAATTCTTTAGTGTCCCGTATCACGTATGTCAGCGTACCTGATCTTGTATGCTGTCAGGTACAAGATCACGTGTAACTTGATGCAAGTATCACAACTTTCAAGCCAAGGTTTTCTATTTCAAAAAGGCGTATGGTTCGATTACATACCTGTCTGCTGGATGGCAAAGGCGGGGGGGAAGGCGTGGGCTCCGCCGTAGGGTGAAGCTGAGATGAGTCCCGGTGCTGCAGGAACAAGAAACAACATTAAATAGAGAACACAGCCCCGTCCTTCGAACCAATTATTGTACGAATTACAATATTTATCAGTGATTCTATTTAAAGAAGAACCTAGAACCTCTAATCCTGAGGTAAGAACTGATGTGATCAGAACCTAGACCCGTCTTACCGAACGCGGCAGCTGCCATGGTCTGGTGGTCGAGGGAGGACTGTGCGTCAGCTGTGGGGAGGTCCGGTCGGGTGTAGTCTCTGCTCTTGTCGTTGTTGTACTTGACGTTGAGGCTGGTCAGCTTGGAGAAGCTGATTCTCAGAGTGCAGCAGGCATTGTAGATGTTCTGTCCATCCAGAGACTGAGACAGAGAGAACACTTTAGACTTCAGACACGTTCACGCTGATCCATCTGCTCCAGAGATGAAGACTGCGGTCTTGGCATTTGCTTCGATGTGCTGGTGCCGCTCATCTCTCACTCTTTAAATAAAACTACATACAAGCTAAAAGCAATAGGGTAATAATGTCTGGAAACGGATACAGACAAAAAGACAACATACCAGTGTCTCGGTCACCAAAATAAGAATAAATACATTAGAATTAATAGCCACATAAATATTTGAAGCTTACGGGTAACTCGCAAACACCAGCACTTCTTATTCAGCTTATTATATTTCAGGCTTTGAGAGTCTGCAGGCGTGCTGGTAAATCTTTTAAAGATATAAAAATATCAGACAAACAACTTCCCACATCATCGGTGACCGGAGTGTCACTGATGATCTGGGTTTGAACCTCTATCAGAGGATAATGGTGGATGTAACTGATGCGTCTGTGGTTCATTTTTGCAAATAATCCCTTTAATCTTTTTAATAATCACTTTATTTAGAGACGGAAGGCATTCCTCTGTTTCCCTAAACACTCGTCCAGTTTAATATTTTATTTAAATGAAGTCCCTCCGTAAACTAATTTAAGATATTACTCAGACGTCTGGAGTTGCAGAGTCTTAATCCGCTCATCGATCAAATGAAAACTCAACCCTGCTCCAAAGTTGAAACAGTATCGGTACACAAGTGTGGCACATCGTGATGACAGAGAGCCAGTCGTACCAGTTTGGCGTGCTGAGCAGTCATGGCGTCAGCGTACTGGATCAGAGCCTGGAACTGGTTGTTCTTGGTGAAGGTGATGATCTTCAGCACGGTGCCAAATTTGGAGAAAATCTAAAAAAAAAAACCGAGAACATCCAGAAATGTTAAAAGAACGTTTGTACTTTTTCAAATATAAAACACCCACAATTACAGACATGTTTATTTTTCATTGGGACCACTTTGTAGAGAATGCAAAAATAAAAAGGAACCAGTTTAACTTTGCCTTATGTAAATATCGAGCTTTACTTGAACAAACACCATCCAAAGCACAAGATTCATCTAAAGAGTTTTATTCAAAAAAGGAGGGGAAAAAAAGTACGGGCAACCATGCAACATATTTCCAAACATCAATTCCAATGTTTGTTGTAAACTTATGGTTGTTCTAAATAATATGGTAGCCAAACTCTTGAACCATGACAGCCATAGTGTGTTTACCTGGTGAAGTACGTCCAGGGTGACGGGGTAGAACAGATTCTCCACTATGACCCTGAGGACGGGGCTCTGGGCCCCTCCCCCTCCTCCTAATCCCATGCCCGTGGCGTCGGCGGAGATGGCCATGCCTCCAATGCCGCCTGCATGCAGTGCATTGACTGCCTGCAATGCTGCCTGGGCCCGCTATGACACGAGAACACATTCACATTCATAAGTAAAATACAAAGAGACAAATCAATGAGTGAGTTTGCCTTGTTATTAATGAACAGCCTCGACGTGGATCGCAGCGGTCACACCGACACCATTACTCAACAGCAACCACACGAGTGTGCGTCCTCACCACTTGGTTGGGAGAGTTGTCCGTCTTGAGCTCTTTGTGGGTGGAGTACTGCATGTAAATGGGTTGGTTTCTGATGATAGGAGTGACAGAGGAGTAGTAGCTCACCATCGTCTGTGCACACTCTTCACTGTTCAATTCCAAGAAAGCCTGCAGGGGGGGCCAAATATACAAAATTCACTGAGGTGTATTTCTGAGGTAAGATCTACACAATGTAGTGAAGCACATCTTGCATTGCGTGGACGGACTAAGTGGTGCAGGCTTGCACACATAAGACCTGCTCCCACACTAAAGTGCACATTTATTCTGCAGAAAAGGATCAGAGCACACTGGGGGTCCGAGTTGTTGCACCACCCAGATGTCAGTGGATGTAGTAACAGAGGTGGAAAGGCAGAATGGGATTGTGACCTTTCCCAACATATTATGTGTGAACCTGAAGTCTTCAAAACAGCGAGTAGAGGTCAGCAGCAATTAGCGGTCAACTCAAAAATGAAGACAAAACTGAAACGGCGTGAAAAGCTCTCTCCCTCTCTGATCAGAGGAAGAGATCAGTCGCCATGTACTAGTGAAGGTAAACAAGTCTGTTATTTCCAAATCAATGTATTACAGGAAGCGCTTCCCCGCACTCTTTTATACACAGAAGACTGGCTCACTAACCGATGCAGTGTTTATCTGCCGCCGATTCTTTTCAGTGTAAAAAAAGGGTCTCAGTCGAGCCCTGCTGCATGTTCTTATCCTAATATTGAGACTTTCATTTCCGCCTGATGACAGACCAGGAACTCCGAAACATGGTCATCTTGCGGACTATCGTTAGCTGAATTCCATTTTCACTGGGCATTACTTATTTATCAGTCTGTTTTTAGCTAAATCCGGTTTAAAGATTTTCATAGGTGACTACAAGAAACAGACAAACATCCCAAAAAAAGATGCATCGTCTTCCTGCAGGAACTCTGACAAACAGCTGACAAGTCAGGATTTCCAGCCAGAGGGATGGATATCCGAGCCCATCGTTCCAGGCCTGAAGAGATTTTAAGCAGCAGTGCCAGACATTCAGGTTAGACCTGCACACTCCAACCGTCCTTACCTGGTTCTTTCCTTTCAACATCAGCAGATTAGTGACCTTCCCAAAGGGCAGTCCAAGTCCAATCACCTCTGCCTCATTTATGTCGTTGGGCAGTTTGCGTACATGGACCACACGTGACGGTACACCAGGACTGCGGACATCGCCTTTGAATTTTTTGGTGTCGTTGCCATTGGCTGCGAGGGGGACAAAAAAAAACAGAAGACACAATCAGGGAGGGAACAGAAGGCTCTGACTCGCCTTGAATAATGGATTGATTGTCATGGCAACGCAAACAAACCAGACACAGAGAAGCACTTCCGTAAGAAAGGATTTTCCCCTCCCCCCACCTCACCTGAGTTCATGATATAGGGCCCGTTGGAGATGCAGGAAGAAAAGAGTTCGTCGGATCCCCTCTGCACAAAGAGAGAAACAATGGTTCACTTCAGAGCGTTCACCAGTGACGACACAGCTCAGCAGGTAGCGAGCAGGGCACTCGTATGTTACCGAGCCATTGTGAGATATAGCTGGAAGTAATACGATAACCTAGAGAGGAGTGATCAGATACGCCTGAGAAGAACTCCTCCATCCTCACCAGAATGGATCAAGTGAACTAGCTTTTCAGGAGGGACACCATTACTTCTTTTAGTCTCCTCAAACAGTACAGATCACAATGTGCAATTATTATTACAAAAAAACATATCGTACCACCAACTACAATCACGGGGAACGGAAACAATAAGGGGAAAATGTACTGCTTGAAGCCAGCAGGAATTGGCCCATCAGTCCATCAAGCTTAACTCAATAATATTCATTAGGATGAAGGGTAACACGCTGAAGCCTCTCATTCGGAGAGGAGGCTACTCCCCAGCTCACAGTGGTGAACTGTGCTCTCAATCAGCCTCATGTCTCTCTTCAGTAGATCGAAAGTGCTGTTTCAGGGCTGTGTTTGTGTTTGTGGTAGATGAAGTACAGCAGTCACAAGAAGTGGCTCAGCAGCCTAAGCTCTACATGGCTCCACAATGACGGTCCTGTTTGGACTGAGACTAGAGGCATTGTTACGTGGCGACACACGCACACACATATTGAGCCTCAAGGGCACTCCGGGAGTTCAAGAGCCCCAGAGCCCTTGAACAACCAGTTATACAGGTTTGCTAACATTCGTTATCTTGTTTTATAATCTAGTCCTTTAAATATGCAAAGTGATAGGGTGGGGGAGCTTCTTGTTAAACTGAAAAGTCAACTCAGACACCAACAGGAATAAACTGAACAGAGTGAGAGTCGAGGAGGAGTGGGGTGAAACACAACATGGAGGAGTGTCCTATAAACTACCCTTTGACTTCCAGATGGTTTGGCTGAGTCAGTCTCTCAAACAGAGTCTGCTATCTCACTTCATGAACCTAGAAAAACAACATTAGACTTTCCAGCCCTGTTTTAGGAGGATCACAGCCCCACTTCTCCTGCCAATGTTAACATTTTTATTTAACTGCTAATCATTGTCTTAAAATAACTAAGACAAAAAACTAGGGTTGGCTATTTCAGCGAATGTTGCAATATAATTTGATGTTTCGTTACTTAAGTAAATTATTAGCTAGTTGTGACTCTACTTAATATCACATATAAAATGTTTATCATGTTTACGTACTGAGAATTCTTTTACTCCCATCATTCAGCAGATTTGAGACTTTTGCGTCAACATCTTATCTTGATCTCTTGCTACAAACATTGGTAGTATTACTTCAGAGAAACATTTGTTTAACGTTCTATATTTGTGGTCAAACCATTGAGGAGACTTTGAAATTCATTCAACGTAAGTCAGACAAACTTATCATAATCCTTCATCTATGATCCCCTGGATCTGTGTCCAGTTTGAGTTGCTTTTCCCTCAAAAGTATCCTATAAACCTCGTTTAATTCTTCGCTGGTGACTACTGTTAGTTGACAACGACTTAACTCTTGTCAGGTGACTCAATGAGATCGGCACAGGGCGGCTTTAGAATTTTGCAAACTGAGAAGATAATGGTGTTAACAATTATAAGTCAATCCAATAGGGTTCTTAAAAAATATAGATCTGGACAATTCTTAAATCAAATATAGCCAAAATAAAGAAAGATCTCTGGTCACACTCCCCTTCCTAGGGTCTCTTATGTGACATCAGAAAAGGGTCTATATCCAGATTCATACAAGCATGTTTTTATAAAAATAAACAACTTCATGAAGGATATTTGATGCATATGTGACATCAGATAAAAAGGTCTGCATGCTTCTTTGTGGCAAAATAACAAAGTGCTTTTTAAACCAATGAACTTCATCGGTAATATTTGCTGCTTATGTGACGTCACAGGAAATGGGTCTATCATTAAATCAGCATTGAAAATCCAACGTCAGCTGACATATACTCAAAGAGTTGGAGACAGGATAGGTTATTTAGTGTATGATGTCATTGAAAAGAAGGTCTATATTTTGTCAGGAATGAGTTAAGGCCAAAATTCTTATCATAAAAATATAAGGACTAGATCAAGAGGGCTGCCTATAATAATAAACAGAGATGCAAAAGCTAGTTTATGAATTGAAAGTTTAAATACTACCTTATTTTCAATCTTTTTGTGATCAAAAATGTCAAACGTGTTGGTACCAGCTTTGTAGACGTGAGGATTTCAAATACATATGAAAGTAAACAGATGAAGTGATAGTACTAAAGCCCTGCTGAAAGGGGGAGACTGGACAGTTAGCGCTGGTGGGAAGAAAATGCGAGCAAAGTTTGATAAACGTGCCGAGGGCAGATGCAGACCATGAGAAATGAAGGAAGTGGCTCAGGCCTGACTCAATTGTTGTGGGCGGTCAGTGTCATGTTATCAGTCAGCAGACAAACCCCAAGCAGGAAGAGGAAGAGAGAAAGATCCGACCCCTTTCCAGAACTTGGCTTAACTTCCTCCTGGGGATAGATGGTAACTGTTCCATAGCGGGACTCGTTTTCTCCCCCCTACTTCCTCCTTTCCAATAATAAACCACAGAGGCCACGGAACAGGAACGCAGAGTGACGAAACAGGATTGCGAACAACGGGTTTAAGAACACAAGTGAAGCTTTTGTAGGGCGTGTGCGCAGCGATGCAAAAAAAACAAATTTACAAAGGTAATGGAGAAAAATAAATTGGATTATAAATTGTTTGCTCATTGGCTTCGACGCAGAGCCAAACGTACATTTCCATCACACTAACTGGGTGTCGACTTGTGTCCTTTGTTTGTTGGGACAATGATATATCTGTGGCCCAAAAACTTGTAACTGTTGACCAGTTTCCTTTGCCTGGAAATGGTCTACCTTGAACTTTATTTATAAAAAGCGAACAAGCACTGGAGGCAATTTCCTGCTCTATACGCCACGTCGCACCTGGTTTGCGTCACATTGAAAGGGGAAAAGGAACGAATGCGGTCAAAGCGGTAAATCTGAGACCGTTTGGACTCGATTTGCGCCTGCGGGCAATCTTTTTCAAATTTGCAGATGGGGAAGGGGGTTGGTAATCTCTCAGCACAAAGGATAGGAGCCCAGGTAGAGACATGTTTGTTCACTCTGATCAGCCTTTTGCCAGTGGATGGGGGTGGGGAGTGGTGCCTCATCAAGGGGGGCTGGAGGAGGGAGATTGGAATGCGACCGCGGAATGCCAGACTCTCTGCCCAGACAGGATAATTACAGATTCCAGAAACGCAGAGTTCCAAAACTCAGCAGCATCATTACCAGGATAGATCCAACAGGAAAAGTTAAACAAGAAAGACTTGCAGGAGTTGAAGCAACTGAATCGATCAACACCCATTTACTCTTGTATTGTTAACATGATGAAGAACAAACAGGCCTGACTGATATGAATAAGGCGTGTGCATCTGAGGGCTTGTTTAAACACAGTGGAGACCTTTGCCCTGGTGGACGGTCAAATTATTCCACCTTCATTTAGCTGCCCCAGGTTCTGTTACCAAGGATTAATTTAATCAGGCATATTTATAGGGTTTGCGCACAAAAAAACAGAAGTTTGCAAAAAACAACGCAATTTGTTGCAGCACGTACAAAACACAGACGTGTAGTAGGAGAGTAGAATTGATTAATTTGGCTGGTTAATTCATTTCAGAAGAAACTTAAACGAGTCTGAACCAAAGTCCAGCAATGCAATGCTTTTTTTCAGAATGCAGAAAGACTATAGAGTAATAAAGAAAAAGACAACATGAAGTTTGGTGTCCAAACAGAAACAGCATAAGGAAAACATTAAGCACCCCCTCAGATAATCTACTCTAATTAGATCCTTAAATATTCCCTCCCCAGTGTCTTTCTGACATCTTTATGTGCAGCTGAAGGTTTGTAAATCCTTTATAAGGAAGGACAGCAAGTCTGCAGCTTCAAACTGAGTATGCATGAGAAGTGGCTTTGGACACCATTGTGTAATTATACAGGAAGTTCATACAAGCTGACAAACTATTTTATGCAGTCCCAAACCACTGCACAGTTGTTTCCCATTTCCCCTATGACTTATTATACTAATAATACGTACTCAGAAGATGGTTGCAGTGGGATGCAAAAATCCCTTATATGAAAAACAATAAATATCAATTGAATGTCTTGTAAAAAAATTAATGTAATTGTTAAATTTTCAAAAAACATTTTTAAAAAATGCTCCAGTAAACGGTTGATGTGTACACAAAGATAAGTGAAACTATCTGGAACAGTCAGAGTTGTATCCAAGAAACCATCATCCAACCCACAGAAGGAGGCAAAGTTCAACTTGTTACCATGGGAGAGAGAAAACGCAAATAATAAAAGTCTCTAAATAGCAAAAGAAATTACTTAATTCCTGACAAATAACTGAATGGGTACCACAAGCAAAACAAATATAAAACTAGTGCTTGGACTTGAGACCAAGTAGGATAGATGTAAAACGGAAAAAAAAGGTGCCTACCTTTGTGCCAACTGATATGTCATGGACACCTCTGTGGAAGAGAGATAAGAGTTCAAAATCATGCAGGATACCGATGAACAGCTCATACTTTATTCAATGAAGCGTGACCTTTATGACGGCAATAATCCAAAAAACAACCATGCAAGATTATCAGCCATGGGAGGTATAAAAGTGCAACTACTTCAGTACCTGTACTCCCTGCATTTAACTACTAAACATCTTAACATTCGGCATTTTTTTAAAATCGTTCATTACTTTAGTAGATTTTTATTTTGCACAACCGCACTGTTGACCAACACCGTGACTAATTTTAAATGGAGGGACAATAACTCACCCACATCCACGGATTTTTATTTTGTACCATGGTTTGCATTTGTTGCATCACAACCGATTCCATAACAAATGAAGGGGCGATAAATGTCGAAAACATGATGCGCTGCATAACAGTCTGACACTGAATACATGCTCAGCTGTAGTATTTAAAATTAAGCCTCTTGTCTTTTAAATCAAATTACTTTACCTTGAACCTACACGTCTGAGTTTCTCCCTACATTTTAAAAACAGGCTTGTTAGTTTGGTAGATTTTTATTTGCATAAGTTCTTTCCTTAATGTTCGCATGAACCATTTCAACCAGAACACAGAAAAAGAAAGGCCCGCTGGCATATCCATTCCTGCCACATGCCAGATGTAAAAAAAAAAAAAAATGCAAGAAAAAGACGAGGAAGAGCCGTGCTGTCAGTATTTCCTCTGTCTATTTTGTTTTTCCCTACTAGTGTTCACATTGAGTACTTGCTTTGACTGTAAATGGCCGCAATCAAGGGTTTTAAGATAAATTAGCTAATCCATGGTCAGGCGCCTGTATTACAGAGGATGTCAGGAAAATGGAACACATCGTACTTCTGTTCTTCACCGCACTGTTTTTTTGTGAGTCGCTGGACAGTGGAAGCATTAAATGGCCTCAAACCTAGTTACATCTTTGGTAATCTGAAGCAGCCTCCAGCTTTAATGCTCTCAACTGTGGAAAAAACTTCCTGAATACTTAGGCCTGCTAACACTACCAGTTATGAACATAGACGTCTTTGTTTTTATTATAATCCTTGAGGAAGTCTTTGAAAATACGATCCTTTTGCAACCCGGAATTTATAAAGGCAACTTTTTTCTTACATCTCAAACACATCATATATTTGCTGTTTTTTTTTACGTGTAGTAAAGCCTTGAATTGAGTTTCCCGTTGTTGAAAACAATTAAATATCACGTTATTCATTTTGGAATTACTCTGCTCGTTAACATTTCAGTTAGAAGTATTGGAATATTCAGGATACTTACTCGATTTCAGGGACGTAGCCGGATCCCAGAGGGTACAGATCAGCGTCTAGGCGGCTGCAATAAAAACAGAGGAATTAAACACAACACTTAATTACGATCCGCTCTCGGGTCCATGAACGTACAAACTTAAATGACGGTGTCGCGTTCAGCTCCGCGGCGATCTGATCGATAAGCTTCTAACTACGCCCTCGTTTGTTTCCTTACCCGTTTACTCAAACCTCCGGTCGAATCAACAAGAATCGACCGGGATAGACATCTTCAACATGGCCCTGGAGCTCCGCACACAGATGAATGCGGAAATGAGACACGTTGCTTTAGCTCACCCTGGAGCTCCCGTGAACTCTTCTACAGCTAGAGTAAACTAAAAACTACCCTGGTAAAACGCTTCTTAACCGGTGTTCAACATTATTTAAAAAGTAGACTCATGTCTAAAACATAAATTTACTGAAATATGGAGGTTCCCTTAACTATGGCTTGCTAGTTGCGGCTAACCTAGTTAGCATAGGCTTGAGCTAACTGTTGCATGTTTAGATGAAGACGAAGAAAAAAAACAGTTTCAAAACTTTCTCGATGCGAGCCTCGCGCCAGTAACGTCGAATCGTTTTGGGTTGAGAGCGGCTTTCATACGAGTTAAAATCACTCTTGGCTCGATTCTGGTTTAATATTTAAGTATTAAGAGTCGTTTCTTTTACACTTACCCGTCCATTGCACAAGAAAAAAACCGCAGGTCTGAGGCGAAGGTAGGGCGGCACACTCGCTTGATTTTCTTACAAAATGGCTGAACAGGAGGAGGCGCGCGCTGATTAGGCCGTACACCTTCGCGGGCCAATGGAAGGCGGGGGCAGGCTCTTATAGACGCTGTGATTGGTCGACACGGCTGACACTCTGAACGGGAGAGACAAAGGCGGCAAATTTCCAGTATAAATAGTAACATTTGAGTAAATGGACACGTCGTGCATATTTTATCAAACGTTCTTTATATGATGTATCTTATGTATGTAATTACAACAAATGTATGATAAATAACATATAAAGATGTATGATTATGATTGATGATGTATTATTGGACTCACTCATCAAGTTATCATCATCTTTTCGGTCAGGCAGAGAAGAAGGTGTAACACAGAATCAGAATGAATTGCACAGATTCAATTAATATTATTTTGCTAATGAGTCATGTGCATGAATTCCTTTTTTTTGTAAGTTTTATAGACTTTCCCTGTCCTCCATGATGGGCAAAGAATAATATGCAAAGTATTTTGTGTTGTCTTGTGACATGTAACTCAATAGCTTGGATGTCGTTGACATGTGGCTTGATGGCTATGATGTCATTGACTGATGTTCTTCATGTCTTTATGAAATCTGGTGTTTTTGACATGTGATTTGGTGTCTTTAAGGTCTTTAATAAATAAATCGATGTCTTTGACGTGATTTAATTTCTTGATGACCTGTAACTTAATGTATTTATCACATGACTAGAAGTCTTTGACGTGTAACTTGAGGGGTTCGATGTCTGTGACATAAGACTCGATGGTCTGGTGACATTTTAATGTCTTTGTCAGGTGACCTGTTGTCTTTGACATGTGACGTGACATCTTTATGATGTAACTTGGACGTTTTAATGTTTTTGTCTTTGTGTAATGTAACCTGATGGATTTGATGTCTTTAATACTGGACTAAATGTCCTTGAAGTCTTTGAAATTTGACTTGATGTCTTTAATACTGGACTAAATGTCCTTGAAGTCTTTGAAATTTGACTTGATGTCTTTAATACTGGACTAAATGTCTTTGATATGTGACGTGATGCCTTTACGATGATAATTAATATATTTCAACATTTGACTTGGTGTCTGCAACATGTAACATGATGTCTTAGATGTCTTTGACATTTGACCTGAGGTCTTTACGATGATACTTAATATCCTTCGACATGTAACGTGATGTCTTTGATATGTGACGTGATGCCTTTGATGTCTTTGATATGTAACGCAATGCTTTTACGATACTTGATGTCTTTGATGTATTTGACGTCACTGACATGTGACCTGATGTCTTTACGATGATATTTAATATCTTTCAACACGTAACGTGATGTCTTTGATATGTAACGCAATGCCTTTACGATACTTGATGTCTTTGATGTATTTGACGTCACTGACATGAGACCTGATGTCTTGACGATGATAATTGATGTCTTTGATGTATTTGACGTCACTGACATGTGACCTGATGTCTTGACGATGATATTTAATATCTTTCAACACGTAACGTGATGTCTTTGATATGTAACGTGATGCCTTTGATGTCTTTGATATGTGACGTGATGCCTTTGATGTCTTTGATATGTTACGCAATGCCTTTACGATACTTGATGTCTTTGATGTATTTGACGTCACCGACATGAGACCTGATGTCTTGACGATGATACTTGATTTCTTTGATGTATTTGACGTCACTGACATGTGACCTGATGTCTTTACGATGATATTTAATATCTTTCAACACGTAACGTGATGCCTTTGATGTCTTTGAAATGTATTGAATGCCTTTACGATACTTGATGTCTTTAATGTATTTGACGTCACTGAATTGTGACGTGACGTCTTTATGATGTAGTTTGGATGTTTTAATGTTTTTGTCTTTGTGTCATGTAACTTGATGGATTTGATGCCTTTAATACTGGACTAAATGTCTTTGATGTCTTTCAAATGTGACTTGATGTCTTTGGGACATGTAACAATTGCATATTTGCAAGAAGATTTGCCACATTTCCAGGAATACAAATTGATCGAAATTCCCTTTATTTGCGACGACATTGTGAATTTTTCCTGAATCTCCTAGGAAAGTTTCCCTGATCAAGCTGCACAGTTTGATGATTAATTTGGACGAAGCTGTTAGAGACTAGATAGACGCATAAAATGGAATAGAAGCAAACGTAGAGAGAAGTTTACTGAGCATTGGTCAGAGGGAGTTCACAAAACAGCACAAAGAGTCTGTGCTGCCGACTGAAGAGAAACCCACCATGACCAACTACATGACCCTCACAGCTCACCAGAAGAGAACACAGTCAACTGTGATTATAAATGGAAGACCTTCTTCCCTGGAGCTTCTCCCAGCTGTGCTGCCATCTGCTGATCTGAGATGGAACCAGCATCCTGCTGCTGCTGATGATCGGATGACGACGTGAACCTTTGGAGATAACAGTCAGACGCCAGAACAGTTGAGGAAGGTTTCTGCTTTGGGTCGAAGCCCCTCCTTTTAACATGTTTCCAACCAAATCACAAACCTTGCACTCTTGATGAAACGAAGGCCGTTAATGCAGAAGGATATAAAGATAAAGATAGCCTTTATTAGTCCCACAATGGGGAAATTGCGAATTGCAATATCTCCCTCCAATCACCCCTTCCTCCGCAGGAAGTGGAAAAAAGAAACTGATCTCACTGTTAAAACACTTTTCAATACAGTTTAATATCAGAAGTAAACAAAGAGATGATGAAAGCTAATGAAGGCTAAAGATTCTGAGATGACTTTGTTTATTAAAAACTAACCAATGTTGTTGATCCATCTTGTTTTCTGTTTGTTTGTTGCACAACTTTATTACCTCCGCCAAAGGGGATTATGTTTTCTGTCGCAGCATTTAATACAAAATGAAATAATAGAAGCGCTTTGGAGCGGTGACGTCACATTGAGGCAAAGTGAAACTATGTCAGTTTGGGTTTGGTGTCTTAATTTAAAAAAAGAGATATAACGTTTGAAAGTTCATCCAAACCTTCTTCCGTTCAATAAATAAATGGAGAAAACTGATTTCTCCTGATCTATATAATCTATGTCTACCTCAGGTACCGTCGTTCTCTGCTGGAGGTTTGCGTTCTCCGAGTGCTTTTTCTAGTTCCTCATTTGTTTGTCCACCAAGATGGCGGCGGTCCCATTAGCCCCACGTTTACCTCTTTATTATGTCTCCAAAGTTCCATCCACCGCAACCGCCTGTCAGAGACGGAGTCGAGGATGTCAACCGCTATCAGACCCCAAAGAAGAGAAAGTTTCTATGTCACAGATTCACCGGTTGACCCAATGAAAGTTTGTGTCTTCAGAGAGAATCATCTCCAATCGGATCCACAGCAGCGAATGTGCGATCGACTTAAACACCGGAGATCAATAATCTCAGTCGAAGCGAGTCAACAAGTAAACAACAGGAGCAAGGTAGGAGGAAGAATGGACGAAGGAAGCGTAAAAGTATTCATGCTCCCTTCAGCGTTTTAGGCCTATGTTGCTACAGTAGATCCTTTATGAAGCACTATTCCGCTTCATAAAACTACTTTATGAAGCGGAATAGTGAGATACCTCATTTCAATAATGGACAAGAAGGGTATTCAAAACTGTCAAGACAAGTGTAGCGAGGTAGAACGTATAATATTGATATCTGTATAAATTAGCATTTCTATTAAAGTCTGGATATCCGACCAAAGCTTGACGGTCCCGTCGGGACTTGCCGGGGTTAGACCCATATTTAGAGGATATGTCCGGCTCGGTAACGTCAGGGAATGAAGAGCCATAGTCGGGTTCGGAGCAGGGAATCACGCACACTTACTTGTACGGTAATGTTATGCTGTGTTCATCGTCTAAAGGGAAGACCACCCAGGGGGCCACACAAACTACAATTGACCCTGGGAGTAGGGCCTGTGTGGGACAACACAACCTTTCCATCGGTTGCCACGCATTTTGATTGGCGCTAGTTTCCATACACTGTTAATACGGTTTGGTGGGTAGTTAGGTTGGTTGGTAGTTAGGTTGGTTGGTAGTTAGGTTCGTATGTAGTTAGACTGGTAGTTTGTTAGTTTGGTAGGTGGTTATGTAGGTAACTACTTTGTAATTACATATGATAAGCAAGAAAAAGGACATTTTGCATCTACTGCACGGCACACAGGGAACTGGAGACGGGAACAACCTGATATTTGAGGCTCTGGAGGGGAAACTCAACACACACCTGACCGAGAGAGAAAAAGACCACCAGCAGTGGCTCTCCCAGAGAGAAGAGAGCTTCCAGAAGACATTCTCTGAAGGGGAAAGGGTCCATGGATTCTCAGATACAGAAGACATCCAGAGACTAGAAGAGCTTCTCTCCAAGAAGGAGGGCTTACAGACGACACGATCTGACCCGGACAATCTGTCAGAAGTCTGTGAATATTGGGAGACAAAAGCTAAACATGGGCAGAGGGACCTCCAAGAGAAGATGTGGATGTCTGAGGAGGTCCGAATGAAAGAGGAGCTCCGACGCCTCTCAGAAGAAAACATCCAGCTCCAGGTGAGACGCCTCAGCTCTTATTTTGCATTCTAACGATTTATTTCAGGAGGCCTCAGATCAGAGGAGCATTTTGAACTTGAGGGTTTGTGTTCATGAAAAAAACCATCAGTTCCAAAAATCAGAACGTAATGATTGTAAAACCCAAAACCAAATGCTGCTGAATACAAAGACAAAGACAAGATGTTTGAAGTTATAAACTTCTTTTTTTCAGGAACATTTTCAAAAAGAAGAGAGTCTGAGGACGGAGCTCTCTGTGCAGGAGAGGTTGTTCAAGCAGGAGCTATTTGAGCAGGAGAAGAAATTCAGACAGGAGCTCTCTGAGCAGAAGGACGAGTTCAGGCAGGAGCTCTCTGAGCAGAAGGGGAAGTTCTGGCAGGAGAACTTTGAGCAGGAGGAGAGGTTCAGACAGGAGTTCTCTGAGCAGAAGGAGAAGTTCAGGCAGGACCTGTTTGAGCAGGAGGAGACGCTCAGACAAAAGCTCTCTGAGAAGGAGGAGACCTTCAGGCAGGAGCTCTTTGAACAGGAGGAGAAGGTCAGGCAGGAGCTCCTTGATCAGGAGCAAAAGTTCAAAAAGGAGCTCTTTGAGCAGCAGGAGACTTTCAGGAGGAAGTTTTCTAAGCAGGAGGACAGATTCAGGCAGCAGCTCTCTGATCAGGAGGAGAAGTTTGTTTTGGAGCTTAGTGAGCATGTGGACAAACTCAAGCAGGAGCACTTTGAGCAGGAAAAGTTTAGGCAGGAGCTCTTTGAGCAGGAGAAGAAGTCCAGGAAGGAGCTCTCTGAGCATGAGGATCATTTTAATTTGGAGTTCCATGAGCAGAAGGACAAGTTCAGGCAGGAGCTCCTTGAGCAGGAGAAGATGTTCGGAAAGGAACTCTCTTTGCAGGAGGAGAAGTTTACTTTGGAGCTCCACGAGCAGGAGAACAAGTTCAAGCAGGGGCACTTTGAGCAGGAGATATTTAGGTTGGAGCTTTTTGAGCAGGTGAAGAAGATCAGGAAGGAGCTCTCTGAGCAGGAGGAAAAGTTTAGTTTGGAACTCTATGAGCAGGAGGACAAGCTCAAACAGGAGCGTGTGGAGCAGGAGGAGAAGTTCAGGAAGGAGCTCTCTGAGCAGGAGGAGAAGTTTAGTGTGGACCTCTATGAGCAGGAGGACAAGCTCAAACACGAGAGTGGAGAGCAGGAAGAGAAGTTCAAGAAGGAGCTCTCTGAGAAGGAAGAAATGTTCAGGAAGGAGCTCGCTGAGATGGAGGAACATTTCAGGCAGGCGCTCGCTGAGAAGGAGGACAATTTCATGCAGGAGCTCTCCGAGCAGGAGGAGAAGTTCAGGCAGGAGCTCTCTGAGCAGCAGAAGTTCAATACAGTCTCAGACAATGGAGACCTCCAGAGCCTGGAAAAGCTTCTCTCTGAGAAGGAGGAGAACTTACAGACGACACGATCTGAGATGAAGAATCTGTCAGAGGTGTGTGAATACTGGGAGACCAAAGCAAAACATTTGCACAAGAACATCAAAGAGCTGAAGGAAATCATCTTCATCCGAGAGAAGATCTGGAGGTCCGAGGAGGTCCAGATGAAAGAAGAACTCGGGCGCCTCTCAGAGGAAATCCAGGTAAGATGCCTCAGCTCGTATTTTGCATTCTAAAAACTTATTTCAGAAATAAAACGCAGATCAGACGAACAGTTTGAACCTGATGGACACAGAAACAAACCTTCCAAAGTTGAGATTAAATCTTACGGTGACCTTTGACCTTTGCCATCAGGACAACAACCTTCCCCGAGGCGATCAGGCTCGTAGAATCGGTGGCTTATGTTAAATTACCTCTTTAAACCCATTTCTATAGACTTGCTTTGATGTTCCCCTGATTGTGCTTTTTGATTAAATTTTTTTATGATCCTTTTTATCGTTTAATTCTTCCCTACATTTCTCTTGTTGTTGTTTTACTTTTGTCTTTCTAATGTCGGTGTCCACTTTTGTATGAGCTTCTACCTCCTTTTTGTATTTGATGGCCTTTGCTGCAAAAGCACTTTATTTCAAAGTACTTTGAAATCTGTGTTTCGAAATGTTGGGGAGGGTTGCGTCATGAGGTCCATCCGGCGTAAAACCAGTACCAAGCCAACATGCGGAACATAAAAACTGATTTCCAAACCAGATTCTGCATTTGATGTCTGCAATATGCTTCTAAGTGCTGTTTTAGAACACCTAGAAACGGGCCATTGAGGAGCTTCTGGACCTGGTTCCCATGTCTTCTATAGTGCAGGCAGAGTCTTGAGGACTCGGGGGAAGGCCCGTCCATTTCCCTGGTGGAGGTCTTTGAGGTAGACAAGAAGCTCCCGGTACCAAGGTGCTGGGTGTGGATGAGACACACTGAAACCTTGAAGGCTTTGGACCTAGCCGGCACATGTTCAGTGAGGCATGGCCTATGACCCTGTTCCCCAACGAGTCCCCCACACCGGACTCATTGGAGTAATGAGGTTGTATGTTCAGCCTCCAGTATGGTGTTTAGAGATGAGGTTAAATTAGCTGTGTTTTTCTTCTCAGGAGCTCATTGTGGAAGACCAGAAGAACCAGAAGAAGACCGGCTTCTGGAATTGTATATTCCCGTGAACAAAGAATCTCCTGATGACGCTGGATCCTGCCTTTCCTCCGGGAAATAAAACTTTTGGAAGGTCCAACTGAAGCACACAGCTTGTTCTCTTTGCCTTCTTATCCGACTCTTCCAGAAAGCAGAAGACATTTGGAGTTTGTCCATTTCACTTCCATTGCGGAAATTAAATTTACCCAGAAAAATTATTGATATTGAAAATTTGAAAAAACTTCCTCCCACAGTCTGTCCAAAAAAAAGCCGTTTAGGTAAATTGGTATGTGATTGACCCGTAGGAGTGAATGTGATGTGAGTGATGAACTGGCACCAGTGTGTACGCCGCCAAAGTAAACTGGGATAGGATCCAGCCCGCTGCGATCGTGAGCCAACCTCTATATTTGATCTGTAGGGATGTTCTTGTTTTCTTTATATACTGTATGTTTGTTATTAAGCGTAACCTTTATTCTGAAGGAGATGGTTTGATAATGACATTATTCTTGACAGTAAGCTGTTACGTATAGCCAGTTCCTATCAGAATATAAAATTCCTATGCTGCCCAGAAGCTGTTCTATTGTATTTGATGCAATTCTAGCAGGTATTACATTTATGATGTCACCTTCATGCAGACTTATAATCCATCCAACAATCTCAACAGAGTTACACGGAGGAAGTTCAAAACCGTTCGTAGGTACAAAAACAACCAAGTGTAAAAGAAAATCGATTCAATGAGACACGGCCTGTAAGTCTGCATCTGTGTTTTTTTTGTTGAATTATTTATATTACGATATAGACTGGAAGAAAGAATGTTTGCGTTTTTTTCGGTGACAAATTAAGTTTGACAAGTGTGTCATAAAATATTACAAAGATGTTATTCTGTAAACTCGGTTGTTGCAAAAGTACAACATAAACATTGACCCTCTATTTGCTTTCCTTTCACCGGTCTGATGAAACAATTACTCACCTCTTTTGGGAATGCTCTATTAGTCCGACTTCCTGGAATGACCCTCATCTTTTTTTAAACAGAAAATTAGATGTCAAAAAAAGCTTCATCATCTTCTTCTTCTTCTTCTCAAAGATGCGCAGTTCAAACTCAAGATTGAAAGCATTTTATCTTAAAGTGTACATTAACAACCTTGCCTCCTAACTAGTTAGATTCCACATCCATAACACACATTTCTTGAACAAAAACCCAATTCTAATGTCTTGTTGTCTGACTTTAAGAGCTATGTGCACACTCTGGATTTTTTTTTTTTTACAAATTTAAAAGCCATTAAGACTAAAGTCTTATATAAAAAAATCTGATTTACAACGTGGGTTATTTATTATTTATTTATTTCGTAATTCTGTCAATAATGTTATTGTATATTGACTCCTGCCTCGACTGTTATTGTTTCTGAGCTGTTGTGTGGTATTCTTTATGAATAAAGTTTAAAAAAAAAACAAAAAAATACATACTTGTAATCACACAAATGACTATATAATACTAAAGATTATTTAACATTAAGAGAGATTCAAGTTTCACGTTTTCTACAATTATCTCACGGATATTTTTATTTATTTATTGCTTTTTAATTGCTTTTTATTTTTTTCTTAAATATTTTTATTGCTGTTTTCTATTATATATATTGATTATATTTAATATATATATATATATATATATATTAAATATAATCAATATATATACTATGCAGTATTATATAACTGAAATTATTTCCCGGTTAGCGGACAGGCGTATCCACAGCTACCTCAAATATGGGTCCATCACGAATTAACGTGGAAACCACTTAAAATCAATACACCTGTCGGGAGTATTCATCCATCGTTTCATCTGAGAGCTGCCGAACATCCGTCCTCCATCAGGTAAGTGATTTCTTTTTGTGTTCTTGAGTATCAAAAATGTCTTGATTGGCGGCAAACCGGATGGAGAAATCAGAGATTTGAGTCTTTAAAAACACTAAAGTGGTAGACGGTTAGCATAGCTGCTAGGCTAAACGTGCTGTTTGAAAAGGACACAACTTTGTGAGAAATTATTCGATGCTTGTATTTAATTAAGTTTTATTTTTAAGTATTTTTATTTTTTTTAAATTATAAACAGCATAAGTGTAACGATTAAAAAACTTAGAGGTCACATTATTTGGCAAGTCATTAGAATTTTGCTTTCCCATTTTCTTCAATATCGGTGAGAAGTAGATCGATGAAATTAAACATGTTTGAAATCAGTCCAAAATATGAGCTTGTCAAAATGTCGTACTAAAGTGTATGCTAAGAAGTTTACAGAATGTATGCATTATTGGACAGAAGATATGGGGCGGGGGGTTAATCTGCGCGCCCAAAGTTGTTCGTTGAAGTGCGCATTTCTGTGACGTACAGGAAATGTTAGCTTAGAGGCTTTGGTGAAGTGCGAATTTGCAGTATGGCTGCAATTTGGGTTGCTACTGAACACCCCAGGAAAAAAAACTAGAACATTAGGACACCCGACGGTCAGTGCAAAAATTGGTTCTAGACGTCAGAACACCCGGTCCTGACCGGACATGTGTGTCGCACGTGACTCAAGGGTAACAATCATGGCGGATCACGGTCTGCTGGTATTGTTGATACAAAAACGTTTGTTTGCTGGAGTAAAAGAAAAAAAAAGTCAGTCTGACATGAAGACACAATGGGTGCACGCGGGAAAATTATCCCTCTCTGATGTCATGGCAATTAGCAGGCCGACGTGACGTCAAAATCGGCACACGCCGGGAAAAGCCTGTGACGTCACCACGAAAGTATACAGATTTGAGCTGCTGTGTGTGTCCAGAACACACAACCACACACATCCCTTCTAGAAACGTTGGACAGAACAGAATACGATGTATTACCGAACTTTGTCTGTATGTTACCCACAGGTGTGTATAATTTATTTTATTTTCAGCTGTTTGAATTAAAAAATAATTCTAACCTTTATTTGGTACAATATATTAAAAACCAAATCTGTTCACCAGCAGCTACAAAATAATAGCTTGCATAATTAAATAAGAAAATAAAACATTTCAGAGGTTCAACTGAAACACAACTTGTTCTCTTTGCATTCTTAATAATAATAATACATTTAATTTATAATGAATTTTACATTTGGATAAAATCTCAAAGTGCTAAAAAAAAATGTATTTCCCTATGCTGCAGTATTACATCAGCTCTTTCAGAAAGCAGAAGACATTTGGAGTGTCTCCATCTCACTTCCATTGTGGACATTTAATTTACCCAGAAAAATTATTGATTGAAAATTTAAAAAAAACTTTATCTAGGGCCATCTTATCTTAAAAAAAGTCTGGCCTGTCGCCCAGACTATTTTACTGTATATTCTTCTCGTATAACAAATGACATTGTTTCCTCTCTGTCCACTAAAAGAACAGGAATATTCAATTCCAAGCTTAAATATTTCTGGTGTTTTTCTTTTTGTTTTCTTTAGACGAAAAGGAGAATTTTATTTATTTTATCAGTGAGATAAATTTTGTTTCCAGATACGCTTCTTTCTTTTTTTTAAACTTATATTTCAGCGAAGTATACATGTATGAATAACTCATGGAAGGCATGTTTTATCTGGTGTATGTTAACAAGGTAGATTTACTCAAGTAGTGAAGTAAAAATAACGTGAGCTACTTGTATTTTACCGGAATATTTCTATTTTATGATACTTTATACTTCCTTTCCACTCCATTTACAATATATTCCAATTACATTTTTTAATTTAAACATCTTTATTATCAGAAAAATCTCAATGAGATAAAAAAAATCTGTTTCAAGAATGTCCTGGCCAAATTTATGATACTAAAACATGGAGAGAGAGAGTAATACTGCTCAATTAGGTCTTTTACTTTGATATTTGAAGTACATTAATGCAGTATTAGTACTTTAACTCAAGTTCAGGATCTGAATACACTCCCTCTCTGTCTCTCTCTCTCTCTCTGTCTCTCTCTCTTGCTCTCTTTGCCTCTGTCTCTCTGTCTCTGTCTCTGTGTCTCTCTCTCTCTCTCTCTCTGTGTGTCTCTCTCTCTTTGCCTCTGTCTCTCTGTCTCTGTCTCTGTTTGTCTCTCTCTCTGTCTCTGTCTTTGATTCTCAGACTCCTGCGGCGGCTGTTTACCCCGCGAAGCAACCAGTCATGACGACCGTGGCGCTCCAGCCTCACCCTCTCTCACATGCTGACCACTACTACGTCCCCCAGGTGACCAAACACACACTTAACCAGATCTTAACCCCTTCATCCCTAAAGGTCCATATGTGGGACTCCGCGTAAACAGGAGGAATCCAATAGGACTTTCTCATGAGTCATGGTTAATGCCTCTGCGGCCCCTTTGACCCAGGGTGTCCCACATGGCTCCATCTTCGGCCCCTTACTCTTTAGCATATGCATGCTGCCACTGGCTCATATTATGAACAAGTGGCACATACTTTTAAATACACAGTTGAGCAGATTATAAAGGGTTAAATAAAGATCCGGTTTGTCACCCTGGACTCGGTATCGTTCGCTTACATACTCATGAAATATATATATATATATATATATTTTTATCCTCCATTGAGGACGTGCTAATCTCTCTCTCTCTCTCTCTCAGTATCACCACTGCACCTGTTATGGACCACCTCCGCAGTATTCACTACACCCTTCGGAGACTGGTACCTTCTATACCGGGCCAGCGGCGAGCCACTACCCGGCTTCATATCGTGAGTCACTTATCCAACTCAAATGCACATCATTTACTACATCCTTTTAAAATCTGAACCCACCATACAGCAGAACACCTCTCAGCCCCGGGGATCCAGTTTGTCGGGGCTTTACTGACATTTATCTTCTTTCCCCGCAAACATCTTCAGATCCCTGTTGGTACCACTCACCTGACTCGCCTTCTGTTCCCGCCCCCGTTGCCACAGCCAGCCCACCCTACTACCCAGGACAGACGGTGTACTCCATCTCATGCCCCATGGTAGTGCGGAGTCCACAGCATGGGCCGCCAGCCAAGCGTGAGAGGAAGATAGTCAGTATCTCAGCAGTTCCTTTATTTTTATCTACATGTTAAGTGTTTTTTTTTTTTTTTTGCCTTGAAATGATAAAGTTGCTAGAGTTATAACAATAAATGGTGTCCGTTAGGTAATGACACTTAATCATCCTGCACGAAAACGTGTCTCCGGGTAAAATGGAAAAAGACTTGGAGAGAGACATTCATTCTCAAACAGCACCAGAACTTTTACGTCTGATCTTCTAGTGGGGAAGTAGGAAGTGTCTAACTGGAGGGAGAGTTCCATAATAAGACTAAAGTACGGCGCTGTTCCCCTTCAGGGAGGAGCTTCTCAATCAAAAACACTATGAACTGACAGTGATTTGAATATCTGCTGCTTCAAACTAGTCACATGACTAGGGCTTTAGCCAATCCTCCAGCCAGATGTTATTCCTGCATCTAGTTTGGTTCCATCCATCATGCAAAGCTTAAATCCTGATTTAGTCCTGATTCCTGATGATTTGTTCTGCTTCTACCTGAGATAACATGAGTGAAAGTCTGTCCAGGTTTGAGTCTCCAGTTCTGTTCCTTGTTCCCTTGTCCTCCCAGATCCGCATCCGTGACCCCCGTCAGGGTGGAAGGGATATCACGGAGGAGGTTCTGGCATGGGGTTCATGGAGCAGGAGTTCAACGCCACCCGTCGGCAGCCCCTCCTCTACTTCTACTCCTCCGCAGGTATGGCTCCTGACGTCCTCATCAGTGTTGAGGCCGGTGGCAAACAGAAGATTATCTCCACTATAGGCCTGTTCACAACATCTCCACACGTCCTTCAGAAGGACGTCTGTCAATAGTTGTAGATGTTATGTATATTCAATGGAATGGGTTTTTGTCCTGATGACTCACTGGTGGCGGTATGGAGGCGTCGCTAGAGGGGTCCGGAAATTGTTCAAAACTGGAGGGACAATATTTCTCGTCTGGCATAGGAACGCCTCAGGATCCCCCCCTGGGATTACAATATCCCAGGGGGATAGTATGAGCCTGGGGCCCCCCAGTATGAGCTGGGGAGTGTTTCTGTGGAGAGGGATATCTGGAAATACCTTCTTAGCCTGCTGCCACCTCCACCTGAGGATGAATGAGTCTCTAATCTGGAGGGTGACTCTTCTCTCTGTCCTTCTGTGGATGTTAACGATGTCTTTCTTTTTGTTGATGTTCTTTGTCTCCGTGTCTGACACATTGGTCTTCATCCTCTCCGCTTATCTAAACACGCCTCATCACTCTTCATCTTAATCCATCATCTGATCTTGTTTATTTGTTCATGTTCACACATCTCTACTTGTTCTTTTGTCATTATTCTCATATTTTCCACCTTTAATCGCAGCAGCTGAGCAGCAGTCAGATGCCAGAGGAGGAGGAGGATTATTATTATCATTATCATCATCATCATCATGATCTGCAGGAGCAGCAGCAGTGGCAGCCTCCTCATCAGCTTCATCACCCTTCTTATCCTCATCAGCCTCATCAGGTCCATCCTGTCGTCGACACATGGGAGCCGCCACTGACGGCGGGGGCTTCAGACTCCAAACCAGAGCCAGGTTTGCACCAACATAAACAAGTAGAGCTCTTAATCTCTCTTTAAGTTTGACTCTTGATCTGTTTAACCGCTTCATCATCGGCTCATGTGTCAGAACCTCGACGTAAAAGATTCTCAAATGGATTTGATGTGTCGCTTATCTTCACCGCAGAACAAGCTGCACAGCAAATCATTACCAGTAGTTTGACTTAAGGAGTCGCTCAGAAAAGCCGTCTGCTCTCCTGGTCATGTGTCTGTCACATTTATTCACCGTAGAGAAGAGAAAGTCAGGACAACTTCAAACTTCAAGGCAACTTGCTGCAATAGATTGTTGAGTTTTTGTGAAGTTCTGAGGGCTGTGGTCTAAGTAGGACTGCTTCAAACTGTCGGCCTGAATATGAATCTTAGGTTTGTAGAATAAGAAGTTCATATAATGCAGAAAGAACCGGATCTGTGGAGCATTTTGTCCGTCACTTTCATTGTCAACGTCTCCTGCTGAGCTTCTCCCGTCCTCCGTCAAGGACATCTTCACCTCCTTGGGGTCCATTAGTTGTTCTTACGACTGTCAGCCGGTCTTAATGTTTTGGACTGCCCTGATCCAGATGGTGAATGTGGATGTAAGTACTTCATTTAATGTTTTCATTGGCCGTTTGGTTTATTGACTGATCCTTATGGCTGTTAGGGGGATTATTGTGGTTCCTGTCATACAGGAAGTACGTCTTCAAAATAAAAGCATTCCATATGGCTAACAGGAAGTGTGACGATATTTAATAGTTTCTCATTTTGTTATTTCTTGTAGAAAACTATTGGCAGTTGTAACGACTGCTGGAGAGAATTAAACTGTCTGCATTTATACAATGTACAGAGAACAATGACTTTTATTGTTTAGAATTCTTAGTGTGAAAAACTCAATTTTTTTTGTTTGTGGAACAGCAAAGATAAATAATCTGAGATAATGAGCTGTGCCACAAAACTCAAATCTATTTCACATAGTTACTTGAAGTTTTAAGTTGTCCTGGTATTACTTTGAATAAATTAAGGAACCAGTTACATCCTGGCGGAGGTTTTAACTCTTTAAGTTTTCAGATAATCTGTCTCGTTTCTGCGCGTCTGAAGTTTCATTCTTTTGTTACATTGACCTGGTTTTACTTGTTAAAGCTGAATGTAAGATAAATGATGTATGAAAACCACCATCAGATAGCCGTAAACGTGTGTCTGGGTTTTTTTCTCGGCGCTGCTTCCTTCCAGAACATCGACCAGAACCGGAACCATTTGCTGGGCTGGTGCCTCCTGGCGCCCCTGTGGAGAGACATGAGGCCGCGGCTCATGGAACGGATCCCTTATCTATTGTTGAACCTGATCTTTCCTCACCTTCCTCGACGGCCACCCTCTCCTCTCTCCCACTCTCAGCATTCATCAAAAGGCAGCGTCTCCCACTCAGGGAGTCCACTGCTTCTTCCTCTTCTCCCTCTTCCTCAGGTGAGGAACGCGTTCCCTCTTCAGCACTACCTCATGGCCTGCATGGCCCGGTACATGTTGGGACTGGGCTAGACGCTCCAGCTCACACGCCTTCTCCTCGGTCTCCAGCTTCACTCCCCTCCCAGCAGTCTGCTCCCGTTCACAGACACGACTCCTCCTCCCAGACTTCTCCTACTGATGGGAGGACCCAGATACTGATTGCTGCTGGACTCGCCGCCGCCGCAGCAGATGTGGTTGTGGTGTCAGTCCCTGCCAACCCAAGACCCGCCCCTGCTTTACCAGATGTCTCACCTGGCCTTCCGCCTCTAGTGTGGGCCACACCAGAGGCGGACCGGCCCAGCAGGTCCACAGAAGCTAAAGACCGTATCGCCAGAACCGGGCCGGAGGAACATGGGGGTGTCACCGACAGCCCAGTAGAGTCCCGGGATCAAGCGCTCGTCAGAGAGAGTCTGACTGAAGGTGAGGCGCCGGCACCATTACAACAAAGCTTTTAATCCGTAACACTTAAACGTCCTCAAGAGGAAAATGAGAGAAAAAGTTAAATTTTTATATCAGACGCCCTAAAATGTCCATATGACAATTATTATTTGAGTCAAGCAGGTTTTTAAACCATCAAGAAAATCGCACTAAATTCTTTCATGTTGAAAATCATTGAATGGAATCTTAAATGTTTATTTCATTGAAATAGTCCATTTGATTTTGCATGTTTTGAGAAAATAATTTGACCCAAATTTGACTTTATTCATTTTACCAAGTTACATGATTCTGTTCAGTAAGTCGGTAAATTCTGACGGGTGTTAAAATACCTCTTTGTATTTTCCCAGCAGTAAATCAGAAAATGTCTGCGCTGCCAAAGACCAGGAGGAGGAAAAAGTACAGGAGGAGAGAAGAGTGGACCAGCTGCAGCGTGATCGCCTAGCTCGGTTTTATTTATTTATTAAATGACCTTTTAAAATGTTTTTGTTTCTTTTTAGAGATTTTTTTTTTTTTAAACTTCACGTATTTTTAAAACTTTTTCATTGATTTATTTATTTCTAAAGTTCATGTTTTTTTGTTGGGCAGCAAAAATCGACATTTTCTGCCTGGACCGGTCCAGATTCTGACCGGTGTTGTACGGAGGCTCCGGTTTCCTCCGGTTGGGGGGGGGGGGGGGGGGGGAAGAGAGAATGATGTATGACTTTAATTTCCTTTCCTGTAATAAAATGTCTTTGTAAAAAAACCAAAACCAAAGATCTTTCATGACTTTGACTTTTATTTCAAATGTCCGCTGAGAAGCAAACGACAGAAGAGGAACGATGTGAGAAATGTTTCCACATGTCTGTGGAGAAACCCCACGCCTCAAAGCATTATGGGAACCCTCAAAAATGAAACCTTTTTATTGAAGTAACAAAATTAAAAAAAACGCACAAATGAAACTTCATTTGAAAAAAGTCAAACGTTTGAAGGTGGTTTAAAGTTAAACAGCGTTAACATGTTGACTGTTCCAGTCTACAATCTTGTAAACGACAGTTCTCAACTGTGACAGAACGCCAAAAGAATGAACTAACCTTCTATATTTTACTGAATATTTAGTATTTTTGTTCAGGTGATCATATCTTTCATTTACAGATTTGTTTTATTTTTTTACATAGCAGCTCCAGTAGTTTAACTTTATAATAGTGTGACTTATAAACAACTGAACCAGGCGGTTATTGCTGCCATCTATCCTTCACATGACAAAGTGACCCGGAGAGCTCCGCCCCCTCCGGTCTGGAGCCTCAGTCTAAAGTATGAACAAATATTTGAAATTAAATGACATGTTAAAATTATTGTTTGGAAATGCAGATTTTTGTTGGAACTAGTTTTTATTGAGCTTTTTATAAATGGAAGATTTTTTTTAATTTCACTTTCCATAGATATAGTTTTATAGAGCTATAGATCTTTCTTACTGAATCTTTCAGTTGTCAGGTTTTTTATGAGCACTCTACACCTCTGCCCCATGGGGGCGCCACAGAGCAACTAAAAAGCGTTCTCCTAGGGGTTGGAGGCCTTCTGCCATCACTGGTTGTGTTTTAAAAGGGAGAGTGAGAGAGAGAGGAACGGAGAGAAGCTCAGTGCATCATGGGAGATCTTATAGCAGCATAGCTAAGAGCTAGCTTGGCAAGTAAAAAATGGCAACTTCCAAAATAGTCATTCCTGATGGTAAGAACGAGGATCAACGAGTCTCAAAAAGTATTAAATCAAATCTGATAGATTTGGCGTTGCAGTTTTTAACCACCGGACGATTAATCAGGTGGTTGAAATATGTTTATGATTTATAAAGTTATTTTTCAGGAGATTGATCCATAATGAAAACGTCTATTCTCACCAGAACCTGAACGAAACATCGTCCACTCTGTCCAAACAAAATCCTGCAAATAAAAATATAGAAAGAATATAATTTATGTATTATATAAAAATGACTCAGCAGTAGAACACTATGCCAAAATCAACAGAAATTCCAGAAGGTGATGTGGATCCATCAGTCTGGGATGGGTTCTAAAACTGTTACTAAGGTTCTGAACTCCACAGTGAGACGCGTCGTCTACGCCTGGATAAGACCTGGAACAATAGTGAACCTTTGCAGAAGTGGACCACCTTCCAGAATTCCTCCAAGAAAACGGTGAAGGTTCATTCAGGAAGTCACGGAAGATCCAAAGAGAACATCCAAGGAACCGCAGGTCTCTCTCACAGCAGTAAAGGTCAGAGGTCATGGCTCCATTACTCTAAAGGTAATAGGTGAGGAGAAAAACCACTGCTGACCCAGAAGAACATGAAGGCTGGTCTGACTTTACCCACAACACACCTTGATGACCATAAGAGCTTCTGGGAGAATCTTCTCTGGACTGATGAGTGGAAAGTTGACCCGTTTGAAGACGGGGGTCCCGTTCCATCTGGTGGAAACCAAACACCTGAGTGGTTCCAGCAGAAGAACATCAGACCTACGGTCCAACATGGACGTGGAATGTTGAGGAGATGATCTGCTGCTTGAGGACCAGGACGACTCGCCATCATGGAGGGAAACATGGATTCTACTGCAGGAGAATGTCAGGTCATCAATCATTAAGAGACACTGAATGTCTCCTAGTCAGAGTCTGGACCTGAACCCCGTTGGGATGTTGTGGTGGAACCTGAGAAGATCAGTAGACGCTCACAAACCCTTGAGTGAACCAGAATTCAAGCACAGCGACATCAGAGACGGATCTCCAGCTATCAGGAGGCGTTGGGTTCCAGGGGTCTAGAGATTTAAGTCACGCCGAAGATTAAGGGGTTGAATAATTATTCTGTAAAAGATTCTGCTGAAGACCCGACACAGTTTGTTCCCTCAGAACCAGAAGGGAAACGCGTGTTTGAATTTTCAGTTTGTTTAAGAACACATGACCCTTAGGCTGAAGCACATTTGCATCCCCCCCCCTCCTGTGTCAGAACCTACAGGGTGTGGTGCCGGTCTGGCTCTCCATGGAGACCCGCCACAGGCTTTTGTCCGAGCCAGGATGGACGTTCTGTCTGCCTGTTCCTCTTCCTGGTTGGAGCTCCTCACCTCCTCAGGAGGTGTTGGGTTTCATGGCCGGCTGGGAGTGGTGTCCCACAGAAGTGACAAGACACGGCACGCCGGGCCCGAGCGTGAGTCGACCCAGAAGCCTCCGAAGCTGGTTTGGCAGGATTTCTGAGGGAAGGGCGAGACAAACAGAGAGAGAGAGAGAGATCCGGAGGAGCTGAAACTGTTTTTTTGATATTTGTTTTTTCTCCTGGAATCCATTTAACTTGACTTTTTCTTTTTCTTTTTCTTTTTTTTTTTCATTCCTTCAGTCTCCTGCTGCTGTGGAGGTTCTGAACTCCGCTGTCCGAGCCCGGTTTCTAACAAGAGGTAAGCGCTGCTTTGGTTGGACTTTTATTTGTCTTCACTTCAGCTCACTAAAGAGAAGATTTCACCCCGAGAGAAGAGTGACTAACAGGAATGTTATTCCTCTTATTTCGACCTGTAACGCGGATCTGTGTGGGTTTTCCATTCCAGGAAATGTGGGAAAAGAAACATTCTAAAGGGTGGAAGATTGTTTTTTTCCTGTCGCTCAGAAGGATGATGAGATGTTGAGCAATAAAGAGAAAGAAAGAATTCCTTCTCCGAAGCCGAAACGCTAAGAAGTTTTTATAATCTGGTTCGATCTCTGAGGAATATTAACAGATCAATATAGGAATAATTGTGATTTTCTCCTCGTTTTCTGCTGTGAGGTCCGTCTGGAGGAGAATAACTATCTGAACAAATGTTTCTCCTGCCGTCTTAAAACATGTTTAACTCCTCGGAGCTCAGCCACTCCTTTTTTTTCTCTTTTTTTTTTACCCCTTAAATCTAAATATTTAGCTCTTTCCTAAACAGTGAGCGGTTCTTGGTCTCCTCTGGACCGGGATGGTTTTCCCATCAGGATTACATTCAGAGACTTTGAGCAGGATCCTTGCAGGAGAAAAAGCTTTTGCTGTGATTCACATTTTCTGGGTCTGGGGCCAACTTCAGAACCCGACCACGGAAAAAAAAGAAAAACACGGAGTTTAGCAAAACCAATGCAGGATTATAAAAATAAAATACAATACAGTATTTCCGTTTGCCACATGCTTCTTTGGCGACGTCAGTGATGTTTGTAAGGACACATAACCCAGTATCTAGGAAACATGAGTGGCAAAACACACACACACACACTCACACACTCACTCACAAACACTCACACACACACACACACACACACTCACACACACATCTGCAAGGAGGTTTGTGATTGAAGTCGTATTTATTCCAGAATAATGGCACCAGCCTGTTTCATTCATGCCCCCAAGCTGCTGTTTCCGCCGTGTTCATTCATCACACGGCCGATGAAGGGCAGCAGAGTGGACGGCATTAACCCGTTAACGTCCCGCTTCTAGTGTTCTGGTTGAGCTCATCTTGTACGACAACCGGGTTCAAGGTGCTGACTGGACCTCCAGGTTTCCCACTCTCTGTGGGGATGTTCTTGGACTGACAAATCTGATCCACGGAGGCTTCACCTCACAACTTCCAGGACTTAAAGGATCTTTTGCTAACATCTTGGTACCAGATAGCACATTAGAACCTTCTGAGGTCCGCCGGAGTCCGGGCCTCGCCAGGTCGGAGCTGATTTGGCGGCGAATAGGGGGACCTACACGACATTTAGGCAGGTGGTTATAATGTTAAGGCTGATTTGGTGTCTGTTTTTTGGTAAAGCTATCGAGAAAAATGTAGAGGAGGAGATTTGTTGCTGGCATACGTTGGGTAAGATCGGTACCGGAAGGGTAAGGGGCCGAGGGTGGAGCCATGGGGGACACCACTATTCCAGTAAGAGCCGGTTGTCGTTCCTGGTTCTACTACGCAGCGAAAAAATCTCGTTGCAATCCGACTTATCAGCTGAGACTTTCTCAATAACCACGGTTACGACTTCCTCCTCCGTGGCCCCTTTTGACCTGTGGTGTTCCTCAGGGCTCTGTACTCGCCACCTTACCCATCAGCAGGTACGTGCTGCCTCTGGGTCACGCTACAAACAGGTTCTGCCACATTTTTTAAATTTGAAATGGTGACCCGAAGGGTGAATGAGATCAAGCAAACAGCTGATCGGGAAATTAAAGTGTTAGAAATTCCCAGAATGCTTGACTAATTTTTTTAATCGAGTATATTTTACACTTCGTAAGCAGCCATTAAAAAACCCCACTAATTAAATATGTTGCACACAACAACACGCAGGCGTGTGTGTTTTTTCTTACCACTGCTGTCATAGATAATGAGTTTGATAAGTGGATTGTTCCTAAACTGGTGGAACGGGTCCCCGGCGTCCTCCACCAGCTCAAAGCTGTTATTTAGCCGCTTCTGCTCCAATGCAGTGGGAATTTAGCATGTTAGCAAACATATGTAGCTTCGCCAGAGATTTCTTTATATCTTTATGTCTTTTATGAGATATGTATATATTTTGTTTACAGCGTCTAGATTCAACATTTCATTTCATATATTTCTGACAAGAAATGAAGATTTGATTAAATTTCATTAGTGGGATATTTTAAGAAAGTACTTTTTTAGCTAAACAACTTTGTTTGGAGAGTTTTCTCTTAGATTCAGCATCTGCTACTTTCAATCGTAAAAAGTGCGTCCAAAGTTTGTAACTGAGTCTAAAGCCACAAACCATCGAACCTTCATCCTAATGCGGAAACAGGATTCCAATAAAATCCTGTCCCCTAAACTGAAAGTGTGACCGATGAATCTGTAGAACCTTAACACTGAGGAGCCAACATCTCCTGACCACAGATTAGAGGGAGGAGATGGATGGATGGACGGCTAGGTGGATGGATGGGATAGAGGAAGGATGGATGGATGGATGGATGGATGATGGATGATGTACGGATGGATGATGGATGATGGATGATGGATGGATGACGGATGGATGGATGATGGATGGATGCATGATGGATGGGTTAGTTCATACCTGCCTCTCAGATCTGAACCGTAGACAGTTTGGTTCCGGTTCAGAGGAACCAGATGTGGATGAAGTGACTGAATCCAACTTCATTAAAGCCCCAGAGTGACGCTGACAGCAGGTTTTCCATTTCATCTCCAGACGTTCTCCTCTCTCCTCTCTCCTCTCTCCTCTCTCCTACAGGGAGCGCTCCTTTCCATCACCAGGACCAGTGCGGCCGCCGGCATGAACTGGTCGGGCCTGGAGAGTCTGGTGAGTGGAGTCAATAAATACTCCACTGCGTTCGGGAGGATCTGGCTGTCCATGGTGTTTGTCTTCCGCGTGCTGGTGTTCGTGGTGGCGGCGCAGAGGGTCTGGGGGGACGAGAGCAAAGACTTCGTCTGTAACACTCGACAGGTAAGAAAGGAGGTGGAGGGTTGTCCGTGACTCTTCTATGGGGACCTTCAGATCTTCTCTGGGAGTGAGGAGGAAGGACAGGATCAGAGAGGAGGACATTCAGAAGGACAGACCAGGTTAGACCTCCTGGAGACAAAGTCAGAGAGGACAGATTGAGATGGTTCTGACCCGTGAAGAAGAGGAGGGATAGTGGATCTACTGGTAGAAGGATGCTGGAGATGGAGTTAAAAGGGGAGGAGCAAAGAGGAGGTTTGAGAGAGGACATGCAGTTGGTTGATGGAGACAGGAGAGAGGAGATGGAGACAGGTGATTCGCTGCGGAGACTCTTCAAGGGATGTTTGCGTTCCTCATTTCATGACAGTTTCTGGTCCGTTTCTTCCCAGCCGGGCTGCACCAACATCTGCTACGACCACATCTTCCCCATCTCCCACATCCGCCTGTGGGCGCTGCAGCTGATCTTCGTCACCTGTCCGTCGCTGATGGTGATGGCTCACGTCAAATACAGGGAGGGGAAGGAAGCGAAGTACGTGGAATCGCACCAGGGATCTCACCTGTACGCCAACCCCGGCAAGAAGAGGGGGGGGCTGTGGTGGACCTACCTGCTGAGTCTGGTCTTCAAAGCTGGATTCGACATGTCCTTCCTCTACATCCTCTTCAGGATATATGACGGATACGACCTGCCCAGGTGAGTGGGAGAATCTCACCCTGTACTTCTCTCCTTCTCCATCAGCTCCTTCTGACCTTCTCTCTCCTTCTCCATCAGCTCCTTCTGACCTTCTCTCTCCTTCTCCATCAGCTCCTTCTGACCTTCTCCCTTCTTCTCCATCAGCTCCTTCTGACCTTCTCTGAACTTCTCCATCAGCTCCTTCTGACCTTCTCTGAACTTCTCCATCAGCTCCTTCTGACCTTCTCTCTACTTCTCCATCAGCTCCTTCTGACCTTCTCTCTCCTTCTCCATCAGCTCCTTCTGACCTTCTCCCTTCTTCTCCATCAGCTCCTTCTGACCTTCTCCCTTCTTCTCCATCAGCTCTTTCTGACCTTCTCTCTCATTCTCCATCAGCTCCTTCTGACCTTCTCCCTCTGGAGATACAAAGAATTATATACCAATAAAAACATGATTAAATACATTTGAAACACTCTAAAGTCTACAGACTGCACCTTTAAGAAGATCATCCAACCAGATGTCTGGTTTTCTCCTGCTCTGCTCTCTCCTGTCAGGTTGTCCAAATGTTCTCTGGAGCCCTGCCCCAACACCGTGGACTGCTTCATCAGCCGCCCCACGGAGAAGAAGATCTTCATGCTCTTCATGGTGATCTCCAGCGCTCTCTGCATCTTCATGTGCATCTGTGAGATGGTCTACCTCGTCGGCAAGCGGGTCGCCAAACTCTTCACCGTCCACCACGAAAACGAGAGGATCATGTTTGCCGATCAGCACGAGCTCGTGGACATGGCCCTGCCCCGGTCCCAGTACCAGAAGACCAACGGGCGGAACCAGAGGAGCCTGAACCGGAGGGAGAAGATCAGAGAAGGCACCATCACCACGACCCTGTAGGAGCCGGAGGTCACGACCTTCAGGCTCCTCCCAGAGGCGTGAAAACGAGCTGAGAAGTTGACATTGGTTCTGATCCATCGTGGATGAGATGGAAGGACCTCCAGCGCGTCGTGGAGAAGAAGACCACCGAAACATTTCAATGTTTGGTTGTTGTTGTTTTCTTTTACATTTCTGACTTTGAAGCAGCGATCCAGAAACGTTCTGACTGACTCTGTGAGGACATCCTTATTTTTACTCCAGGTGTAAAGTAAATACTTGATGTTCTCAGGTACCTTCACCTCTAACTCTATTTAATGTCGTATGTGATTTATGACAGAGGTAAGGAATGATTTATGTGTTTATGTACGTTAATGTCAATATTTCCCCGTCTGGTGTTTATGTTGCCGCCTGATCCGTTAACGACATTTAATCTACGCAAAACACCAAATATATATATATATATGTATTAATTACATCTTTTATTTATCGAGCAATGAAAGAGGCTCCGCCCCCGTCAGAGAGTAAATCCCGAAAAGGAAAAGTTTTTCCCACGGTCCAACAAGGAGGTGGACCTGGGATGTTGAGGAGATGATTGGAGATTTAATAATTCATGCAGGCTTTGTTTCTCATTTTGATGACATGATTGACAGAAGAACAGTTATTTATATTAAGAAAAACACAAACAAACGCTCAACATGTGTAATAATACCAGCCGCAGACACTCAGGACCAACGTTTACTTCATTATTTACTCCTATAAGGTGTAAAATAACGACATATTCAAGGATTAAATACTCGAGGTAACTTCTTTTTGTCTCAATTTGTGAAAATATTCATTGTTCCATGGAATCAATACGGTCATCAATTAAATTAAATACACAAAAAGAGAAGAAGAAGCCTTTATTTGTCATATATAAGTTGTACAACGTAGAAATATTTGGTTATCAGCATGTCGTTCCTCCCTGAGGGTCAGAGGGCAGCGACCCTCAGCGACCTTCAGCCACCTGAATGCAGTGAGGGGGAATTAGTGACTCTTAAACGCCCCTGGGTGTGAAAGGTTGTTGTTCTCACTGTGTTGGTTCTCAACTGGAAGTTTGTACAGTGTGAACCTCGCCTCTGGCCCAATGTCAGCTGGGATAGGCTGCAACACACACACACACACAGAAACACACCCAAACACACGCACAGATGAACAGACACACATATACACACACAGAAACACACACACACGCAAACAAACACAAAAACCCGCACACACACATTAACACACACACACACACCTCGTCAATGTTGATGTTGAATATGTCAGACAGTGTTATATTTATTGTTGTTCACCTGAATAATTTTTCCTGCCATCTTGGTTTAGAATACAAACCAATCCTCTAATCTTATAAAGTTTGATATAAACTTTATGTGATTAAAACTGTTCTAGAATGACTGAGGGAATTTAACAAACTGGACATCTTTAACTTTCCCCTTAATTACCTCTAATATTTATAAGTACTATATATAAGTACCTTCCTGTTTGTAAACCTCGGCACGTGACTCACTCCTGCCATCTACTGGTTATTTAAATGTTCGGAGAACTTCAGGCGTTGGCCATGAAGATTCGACCGAAACCGCGGAGGAAGCGGGCTCGACGCAGTGCATCACATTTGTTGCAAATCGTGAAACTTAAATACTAAAGACGCTCGTGATTAAAAGTTGAAAAATGTTGATGCTACAAAAAACACCAATAACAATATATGTAATATAATGCTTGTATATTATGCCGATTTTAAACTATCGGAAATTTAGGAGATACTTTTCCCACTCATTTATTTTCAACACACGGGAATTGTCCTCGGAAAATAATCGTAATCCCAGCATCGTCCTTGGTGACAGTTAAATTCAAAACGCATTTTGATCAACTTTTATTCGTCATTTGTGTTAAATTGATATTTTAATAAAGCTGCCAACTTTAAATAATATTTTCGCAAAGACTTATAGGATAATTGGTGTCAGCCCACTAATCCGTTCAAACTCTATTAATACGAATATAATTTAATCATGATCTCCTTTGTTACCAATAAATAATTTTTCTTTTTTAACTTTATCGTGTTCATTTTTAGGAGGTAGGACATTTTTAATTTAGAATAACCGTGTCTAATCAGGTTTCGAACGCAGCACAAGAATATCCTGCTGACGTTTCAGTCGTCTAGCCAATGGGAGGGCACGTTCTGTTACGTCATCGGGTCAAAGGTTATAGCAATGGAGGCGGTCTAAATGTAAACAGTCTGGTCTGTCAGAGGACAGGTTAGGACTTCACCGTCTTATATAACACAATTAATGTGTTTGTGATTAAAGTGAAACGTTTAAAATAAAATAAAAAATTTAATTAAAGTTTAAAATAGACTTTTATTGAATTTCCTTGTGTAGATATGAGGCTTTTATCGCGGGCGGTGCAGTCTTCTGTGGGTCAGAGCCGCAGACACTTCTGGGGTTGGCTCAACGCAGTCTTCAACAGGTGAGGCCACTTTATCCTAATTACTTATTACATCATAGAATATAGCTACACAGAAATTGGGCAATGTATCGGGCCTTGTATGTCATAGTGTGTAGCTAGCTTTAGCTGAGGATTAACTGTCATACAAAACAAAAACAAAAGTCGCCATTAACGATTTAATCGTCCTCGGTCCCTTATCTCACCATTACAGCATCAGTCTAATTACAATCGGGCTCTCTGTTGCCTTTGGAACCAAAATCTGACATTTCACTTTGTTACTAAATGATTCATGATATTACACTTAAGACTAATTAAATTCTCCACTCGAAGCAGAATTAGAGAATCATGATGACGTCATCAACACCAGTCAAACATCACACAGTGGGAGATGAGATGATGAAGAAATATAGTTTCCTCACATCAAACTGTTTTATGCTGATGGGACGATTATCCGGATTATAAAAAATAATTGTGATCATTTTAAATAATGCGATCAGATGATAATTATAACATTAATAATTGTGACATTGAATTGAATTTTTCTAATTATTATTGATGCATTAATGTGTTAAGAGTCTTTCATTAACAGAAAAGTAGATAAAAGTAGTAGTTTATGATAAGCCGATTAAACAGTAAAGAATATTTTTCACAATTAGTGCAACTCTGTGGTCAGAAGATTAACCACAATGCAACAGTTTGTTGTCTTTACAACCAAAATGCCACGAAACGACACTCTAATTATGATTGTATTTGATTTAATTCACAACCATCATCATTATCTGAACACCTACAAGGTTTACATCCATAATGTATTTTATATTATTTTTATTTTTATGTAAAATGGTTGCAAGGATTGAGGTGTGCATTAGGAGTGGACAAATCGTGGGACGGCACCAAGGATGGGTGCTCAGCCTCTTTTTGTTTTACTTTGGCGATGGAGAGGCTGACACATGAGGTTAGCCAGGAGTCTCCATGGACTATGATGTTGGTGGAGGACATTGTGATCTGTAGTGGGAGCAGGTGGAAGAAAACCTGGGACGTATATCTCCACCTCTCAGGTGGAGATATATGCTGGAGAGATGAGGAATGAAGGTCGGAGGCAGCGAGACAGAATAGATGTGTGTGAACAGAGGAACGGTGAGGATGAAGAAGAGGAGTTGGAGGATCAAGTTCAGGCAGGGTGGAGTGGTTGGAAAAGAGTGTGAGGAGTTATCTGTGACAGAAGAGCAGCAGTAGGAGTGAAGGGAAAGGTTTCCAAGATGGAGGTGAGAGCAGTTCTGCAGGATGGTTTAGAGACGGTGGTTCTGACCAGAAGACAGGAGGCAGAGCTGAAGATGTTCAGATGTTCTCTGGGAGTGAGGAGGAAGGACAGGATTAGAAAGGAGACATGAGCGGGACAGTCCAGGTTAGAGGTCCTGGAGACAAAGTCAGAGAGGACAGATTGAGATGGTTCTGAACCGTGAAGAGGAGGGATAGTGGATCTACTGGTAGATGGAGCTTGAGGCAGGAGAAGAAGGGGAGGAGCAAAGAGGAGGTTTCTGGATGTGGGGACAGAGGACATGCAGTTGGTTGGTGTGACAGAGGATGTTCCAGAGGACAGGGCAAGAATAAATCCCCATGTATCCACAAATACACAAACGGTGAGTGAGTAGTTGTTCTGTAGTTGAATCAGAGTCGCTTGAGTTCTGGTTTCTGTCGCCTCAGGGTGGACTATGAGCGGATCAAAGCTGTCGGACCGGATCGGGCCGCTGCAGAATGGCTGCTGAGATGTGGCGCCAAAGTGAGGTTTCAAGGTTTCGATCGCTGGCATCACGACTACAACGGGCTGCCAACCGGTCCTCTGGGCCGATACAAGATCCAGGGGATCGACGCCACCGAGTCGTGCATCATGCACCGAGGATTCGACCACCTGGGTCAGTGTCCCGCCGCAGATGATGCGATGTTCTAGTCTCTCCCTCATTTCCATTTCCTTCCACTGAACAGGAGTAGCGGCGCGTTCAGAAGGCCTACATTTTACATGAAGCTGTTAACATGAGCTTGACCTCCAGCGCTGACCTGAAAGTGATTCCCCTCCGTGTTAACAAGACGGCACGGGCGACGGCCAGAGTGCGTCTCACTCTGATTATCCAGCAGGGATGAAAGTGATCGTATACGCCGAACTGGAGATCAAAGAGAGAGGGTTTATTATCTGCAACGGGGGGCTTGTTTTATCTGCCGTCTGTCTGTGTGTGTGTGTTTAATATCTGTCCATTTGTGTGTTTTTATTGTCTGTGTGTTCGAGTATTAGATGAAAACTTTCTCACATATAATAATAATAATAATAATAATAATAATTCTTACTGTATTGATCACTTTGTTCCGCATACATACAACAGAGTGAAACGTACAGTTTGCATTAAACACCTCCTGTGAGGCTGGGGTGTCACAGTCCTGCCCAAGAGGCGGTGCTTAAAGTTTGGCCACGCCCCTTTCCCACTGAGGTTCAATCAGAGGCAGAGTGACGGACCTGTGAACGTGACGGGATGTTTCGGTTTGATTTTGCAGACGGGTTGGAACACGTGGAGGAAGTGAAGTTCCACAGGTGCATCTACATCGAGGACACCTGCCTGGAGAGGCTGAGCTCCATCCAGAACCTGCAGCAGAGTCTGTTCACCATGGAGGTGGTGTCGTGTGGAAACGTCACCGACAGAGGCGTCATCGCGCTGCACAGACTCAGGCCAGTGTCTTTATTTGGACATCTTTGATTTTATTGCAAAAGAAAAATATTATAAGACACAAATATTTACAAAACAAAAGTTGAATATTTTTGTGTTGGTTGTAAAACAGGAATCTGGAGTATCTGTTTCTCAGTGACCTTCCCGGGATCAGCGACAGACTCAAGACGGTGGAACGGCTGCAGACGGCGCTCCCACGTCTGGACATCGCGCTGGACCTCGCCGACTGAGAATACCAACTTCCTGCTTGTGAGATATGGACGTGTTATCAAAGGTTAAAGGCAAAACCTGGAGGAGAGTCCGGCTGAAAATCAAGTCCATCTCTGATTTTACTAAATGAAAGTGAGTAGGAGCTGAGAACATGGGAAAATATGAACTCCACTCAAGCTGAGAAGAAACCGTCCTGCAGAAAGACGCTAAAGCACCTTACGGCTTCGCCCACATCACCTGCTTGCACTGTAAAAAAAAAAAAAAAGTTGCTGGTAACACAGAATTAAATCAAGTTTTATTTAGTTGGAGTGATTTAATTTTGAAAGAGATTTGAAGAATTTCCAGAGCCTTAATTTCACTTTAAAAAAAAAAAAATATAGGAAGAAAAAGATTTTGGCATCTAACCACACACTGTAAAAAATAAAATTGTTAATATTTTCTTCAAACCGTGACCTTAGTTAGTATTTTTCAGTCTGCAGTATTAATCCAAAGATGTAAAAACTTAATTTAATTGTCACCAGTGACGTTTTGAAGCCAACAATTGTCTTTTTACAGTGTGTGTTATTATTCCTTAAACGCCGCAGATGTAATATAATGCTGGATTTGTGCACCAATAGTAAAGAAATATTTATTTATTTATTTGTTTTTGTTTTTTTTTAGGCAAAAAGAAGTTAATTACTAGTTAAAGTAATTTTTTGTGTTCAGACGATTCTCTTTTTACAGTCTATGTTCTCATATGGTGCATCCATCAAAGGTTTTGGCCCCTGAACGCAACCAGAGAACAGTAATATGCATAAAGATCAGCCATAACATTATAACCCTCTGCTTTGTGTAGATTAGTTTTTCCTCACACATCCACTTTGTTTAAGAGTATTTATTCATTATTAACGAGAAAGGGAACATTTTGTCCTGAAGATGATGTTGGAAATAGAAAAAAAAGGATCCGAGGGACTTTGGACCAGACTGACATGGCTTGACAACTGGGTCAGAACATCTCAAGAACTGTCTTCTGGTTTAAAGTGGTTAGAACCAATCAGAATGGTCTAATGGAGGACGACTGGTGAATGGGTCCTGGGCGATCTAGACTCACTGGTGCACTTTGAGAACAACAGATCCTATTGAAGGAGCACAAAGTGTGGAAAAGTTCTGGTTCTGATAGAAAGGTGTCTCCATACACACACACAAAGTTTGTGCAGCAAGAAAGGGGAGCTACATAATAATCAGGCAGGTGGTTGTAATGTTATGGCTGATTGGTATATGAACAGAACTCATTTGATTGGAAAAAGATATTTGTGTGAAATAAAAATAAAGAAGAAATAAAGCAAGCCTTCGTCTTGGTAACCTAAAGAAACCGCTTGTTTGACCCCAGTTCTGAACGGGATGAAGAAGAATTCTTATGAATGAACTTTGACATCAACAGCACCGAAGGTCCACCGCTCCACGCCGGTCCGTGTGGGAGGGGCTTCAGTCCTCACCTCAATAAATAGTCCCAGAAATGTCCAGGACTCGTTGGACGTGACCTAAAAAAAGAAAAGGTTTGTGTCCTACACCAGAACTCAGCAGAACCAACCAGCGTTCTATAAAAACTACGTTTGGCAAACCAGCGAGGCCGTAGGTCGTGGTTCTACTCGGCGAATACGATACGAGCAGAGCTGCAGCGCTCCTTGTCTTATTGGACCCCAGGCAATAAAAAGTCGTTGAGTCCTTTTGACCAACAGAACCGGCTTGGTTTTCTGAGTTCTTCAGAAGACGGCGGTCCTCCGGTCCGCGGGTCTAGATGTTGGGGAGGTGATAGTTGAACTTGCGCAGGTTGTTGTAGTATCTCTTATTGTCCACAGCGGGGAAAACGCTGCTGCCGGTCAGCTGAGGCAAATACTGGGAGGAGAGAAGAGAAAGTCCGTAAGTTATAAATTATGACTGAAGTTATAATAAAGTTGTTAGGAATCATCGTGAAGGACTAGAAGAATGTTTCAGAACCAGTTATTTAGTTTGGGTGGTCGGAGGTTTCCTGCTATGAGATTATTTTACATCTGATTGTTCAGAAATGTCGTTTTTGGGAGAATGAAATTATTCAGGATTCCCACTCACGGCGCCCCCTAGTGAGTAAAACCCAAACTGTTACCACTATTACTATTTTTGAGTTATCACGAAGAGTCCGCAGCGATTCCTTTATATCCCGGATTCCTTCATCCCTGGACATTCAGGATGAGGTTCTGCAGGAGAATGTCGGGTCATCAGTCAGAGTCGCATCAAAATAGAAGAAATCGCAGTTTTCAGGTATTTGCAGAAGTTCTACGGTCGACTCTGGATTATAAATCTGCTGTGTGTAAAAACCCAACAACCTCCCTTCAGGTTCTGAAGGTTCTTCCAGCTGCAGAAGGACGTCTCACCCCAGGAGGAAGTTGTTTGCGAGGGAACCGCGTCCTCTTGTTGCTGTGGTGCTCCTGCTCTCGAGAGGAGCTCTCCATCCTCTCTCGCAGGCTCTCGAAGTACGGATGCAGGAGGAGCTGCTCGCAGGTCAGCCGCTCAGACGGGTCCATCCTCAGACAACCCTGAACCAGCAAGACCAGGAACCAGAGAGAGGAGACAGAAGGTCAGAGAGACCTAAACCATCAGGAACAGGAACCAGAGAGAGAAGACACAAGGTGAGGGGGACCTAAACCATCAGGACCAGGAACCAGAAGGTCAGAGAGACCTAAACCATCAGGACCAGGAACCAGAAGGTCAGAGAGACCTAAACCATCAGGTCCAGGAACCAGAAGGTCAGAGAGACCTAAACCATCAGGACCGGGAACCAGAAGGTCAGAGAGACCTAAACCATCAGGACCAGGAACCAGAAGGTCAGAGAGACCTAAACCATCAGGTCCGGGAACCAGAAGGTCAGAGAGACCTAAACCATCAGGACCGGGAACCAGAAGGTCAGAGAGGCCTAAACCATCAGGACCAGGAACCAGAAGGTCAGAGAGACCTTAACCATCAGGACCAGGAACCAGAAGGTCAGAGAGACCTTAACCATCAGGACCAGGAACCAGAAGGTCAGAGAGACCTAAACCATCAGGACCAGGAACCAGAAGGTCAGAGAGACCTAAACCATCAGGACCAGGAACCAGAAGGTCAGAGAGACCTAAACCATCAGGACCAGGAACCAGAAGGTCAGAGAGACCTTAACCATCAGGACCAGGAACCAGAAGGTCAGAGAGACCTAAACCATCAGGACCAGGAACCAGAAGGTCAGAGAGACCTAAACCATCAGGACCAGGAACCAGAAGGTCAGAGAGACCTAAACCATCAGGACCAGGAACCAGAAGGTCAGAGAGACCTAAACCATCAGGACCAGGAACCAGAAGGTCAGAGAGACCTAAACCATCAGGACCAGGAACCAGAAGGTCAGAGAGACCTTAACCATCAGGACCAGGAACCAGAAGGTCAGAGAGACCTTAACCATCAGGACCAGGAACCAGAAGGTCAGAGAGACCTAAACCATCAGGTCCAGGAACCAGAAGGTCAGAGAGACCTAAACCATCAGGACAAGGAACCAGAAGGTCAGAGAGCCCTTAACCATCAGGACCAGGAACCAGAAGGTCAGAGAGACCTAAACCATCATGACCAGGAACCAGAAGGTCAGAGAGACCTAAACCATCAGGACCAGGAACCAGAAGGTCAGAGAGACCTAAACCATCATGACCAGGAACCAGAAGGTCAGAGAGACCTAAACCATCAGGACCAGGAACCAGAAGGTCAGAGAGACCTAAACCATCAGGACCAGGAACCAGAAGGTCAGAGAGACCTAAACCATCAGGACCAGGAACCAGAAGGTCAGAGAGACCTAAACCATCAGGACCAGGAACCAGAAGGTCAGAGAGCCCTTAACCATCAGGACCAGGAACCAGAAGGTCAGAGAGACCTAAACCATCAGGACCAGGAACCAGAAGGTCAGAGAGCCCTTAACCATCAGGACCAGGAACCAGAAGGTCAGAGAGACCTAAACCATCATGACCAGGAACCAGAAGGTCAGAGAGACCTAAACCATCAGGACCAGGAACCATTCATACCTTCATGAGACTCAGAGCTGGATGAGACAGATTCGGATATTTCTGCTCCAGAAGTTCCTAAAGCAGAAGAAAAATACAAAGATCATGTTTTTGAATGTGGAATAATAAACATGACAATATGATCTAAAGGTCGTTAAAGTCTTTGAGAGGCCCCCAAGGGACAGACGGAGACATTCAGCGATGTCTCACGTTAGTTTGGACAAAAGTCAAGAAGAAGAATCTCCATTCAACCACATGTCACGATGCATTCAATGACCCCTCAGAGCAGCTCTGTACATAATACATGAGGCTTAAGGGGTGAGAGGGATCCTCTGCTCTCCGGTTCTGACTGTGATGCCTTCAGGTGCTGCTTCTTGGCAACATTCTGGAGATTTGAAGTTCTCTGAACACCGACTCATGATGGGTTTTATTCTGCTGACGTGGATCAAAGAGATGCAGAATTTTGCTTTTTGATGTTTTATTTGTTTCAAAAATTTCTCAATAGATTTAGAAATTTGATTTTTTTGTTTTTTTGAGAGGATTCATCACAAAAAGCCATATATATATATAAACCTTGATTTTTCCTTATTTCATCAGATTTTATTAACTCATTATTTATTTAAAGTTAGGAAATGATGGCTCCGCCCATTTGCCAAAGACGTACATGTTTGGAAACGTTATAAAAACATGGTTTTAAAAGAGGTTGTTTGAAGTCTCACCATCTCCTGAGGCTCTGGGATGGAAACTCCACAGAAGAACTGGTTGCTGCTGAAGACCTGCTGGTGCCGAGGGATCAGATCTCCTGAACAAACAAAAGTCCAAAAGTCCAAACATCAAAATCTTTATTTTTCATTTTTAAAACAAAAACTCTTCGTTTCATTAAAGTTGGTTTTATAGTTTGTCCAACTAGTTTATAGATAGATTTTTTTTTAAATAAATTCATAGCTGTTCCCCCCCCTCAGTGTCGGTGGGCATGCCTCAAGGTTCTGCGTTAGGACCGATACTGTTCTAGATGTTCTGACGTCACCTGTTATAATGGTTATAGTAGTTATAATGTTATGGCTGATTGCCTGTGCTTGTTATTTACAGGTAATTCATGCGAATCGTTATCATCACTGAGAGGGGGGGGGGGGCGACCTCACCGAGGGTCTTCCTGATCAGGTACAGCTGGTCCATGTCGGATTTCCCGGGCCACAGCGGGACCCCCGACAGCAGCTCAGCGAAGACGCAGCCGATCGCCCACACGTCCACCGGGGCGCCGTACTGGGTGTCCCCCACCAGCAGCTCCGGGGCCCGGTACCAGCGGGTCGCCACGTAGTCTGTGTAGTAGTCACATGGACCCGCTGATGGAGAGAGAGAGAGCGAGAGAGAGAGAGAGAGAGAGAGTTAGAGAGAGACAGACAGAGAGAGAGAGAGAGATCAGGGGAAGATTAAAGGAACAGTTCCGCCAACAATGATCTTCCATTCATCCGCTGCTCTCTACGAAGAGTCAGGAGTTTCTCTTCACGGTTGGATGATCTACCTGGAGTCATTTTAGGTTTGGTTTTAAAATGATCCCACATCTTTGTTGTTCAGGACCGTCATTCTCAAAGTCCGGGGTTCAACCCCCTGGTGGGCTGCAGGGGTACTGCACTAACTCGTTTAAATGACCTTAAAGTATTTATCAGTTAACATTTATATTCTTAGTAGTGATAAGTATCATGATTTCCTTCTGTTTTCACCCCCAAAAAGTCTATCCTGCAATCTGCCATAACATTATAACCAACACTTCAGTAAACTACCAACTTGTTTGGTGGTTTTTTTTCCTTTGACTGGATGATTATTCATTTAATCATTTTTTATTTTTCTTCTGTCTCAGGCAGCTTTTCCTAAATGTTTTTGTGCCCATAGGCCCAAATTTTGGCTAGAGCAGCTGAAGACAAGACGGTAAAGAGCCGTAGGAGACTCCTGGGGTGCGAGGAGGGGGATTGGAGGGTTGGACGGAGTGGTTGATTTGCTTTGCTTTTGTTTTAATGCATGGACTGGAAAACTCACTGAGGATCCTGGCGAAGCCAAAGTCGCACAGCTTGATGACGTGATGTCTGGTGATGAGGATGTTCTCCGGCTTGACGTCTCGGTGGATGCACTGCAGGAAGAGAGAGGTCAGTGAGGAAGAGGAAGAGGAGAGAGAAGGTCCCGTCTTTCACAGCGTTCCGGTGGAACTTTAACTGCTGCTCAGCCGAGGGGGAAGGAATTCTTGTTAAAAAAAAAAAGGAAACGGTCATAAAGCCGAGCGCCGGGAGGGAGGAGCTCCGAAGACGTCTGACGGCGAGGGAGAAGAGATCATCTCACACTTACATTTTGTTTGTGACAGAAGTTGACGGCCTGGAGTGTCTGCCAGGTTATACTCCTCACAAGGTGCTCAGGAACGCTGGCAGAAGAAGAAGAAGGAGAAGATTTAACGTCAGCTGGGAGATGAGACGACATGAGAACCAGACAACAGTCCAACGATAGTTTGTAGTTTTGCCCAGAGTCAAAATAACAGCCGAAAATTCTTTTTAACTTGCAACCAAACCTTCCAAACTTATCGGCATAAAAAAAAAAAAGAACCTTCAAGAATTTAGAGACATGGAGCTTATAAAAAACAAACGGAGGTCTGAGACTGAAACACTCTTTGGAAACGATGCGTCCTTTTTCATACCAGCCGTGCTAGGTGCTTTTAGAGGCTAGCATCTTTAGCTTAGCATGTGTGTTAGCATGCTAATGTTAGCACTAAAAAGAAACTGATGGTCTTTGGTTTGTTGGTATGTTTTACACAAACAGTGTTTCGAGTTGTACTGGAACATCTATAAACAAATGGATCGATCTATAGATCTATAGATCTATAGATACATAAATATTAAAATTAATTTATTTGTTTCTGTTTTCTGTTGATCATATATATATATTTTTTTTTCTTATCCCTTTTAGGCCATGAGAAGTAAAAAAATAAAAACTGCCTTGTTTCATAAAATTGTTTTTTCAGCATCTTAAATCCAAAAACCACAAAAAAAATCTAATAACCGACCCGCTTTTTCAAAACTCTGGTTCTGATTCTGGCGGTCCAGGGGAAAGAGTCGGGGGTTGGTTGAACCTGAGGGAATGACGGGAGTCTGACAGGAGAAGGATTGATGTGGATGAAACGGATCGTTGATGCAGGATTCTGTTTCTGGTGTCCGTCGCTGTCCCAGTCCACAACAACACTCGGGCTTTTGTTGGTTCTGGACCGCCGTTCATCAGCGTTGCCGTGGAGACGGACCCTTGTCACTGGCAATTAATAACTCTTCCCTTCGCTTTGTTTTCCTTTCCATTGAGGCCCGGAGGCTACGGGCCGGGCCCAGACAGCCAAAACACTCCCCCTAAAATGTGGCCGAAGCTGCAAAGCATCCTGGGAGAGAATCACTGTAAACATTCCAGAGTGAGCGGGTCAGCTTCCTGGGAGACGAGCGTCGTGTCCGCCGGAGGCCAACAAAGCAGCGGGTACAGTGTGGCGAGAGGAGATGCAGGGATAATGGAAGGCACACAGCGCTCAGATTTATGCCGCCGCTCTATCAGGAGAGCAAACGGACCTGTGTGTCCATTCATGCTCCGCCCTCGGCGCCGGATACGTATCCTTTATAGCTCAGAACCAGGACAAATTTAGAACGCCTGGAATGACCTCATTATTGCATCACTGTCAGGATAGACGTTTGTCCAGTGTGAAAAAGTGTTCACCCCCCTCTGATCTTCACATCTAGAAGAACCAACATCTTCAGAACCAACATCTAGAACCGAACTGAACCCTCCTGACTGCTGGAGATCCGTCTCTGACGTCACTGTGGAGGAATTCTGGCCCGATCTTCTTTGAAGAACAACTTTAGTGCAGAAACACTGGAGGGTTTGGGAAAAGTGGAGCCATGACCTCTGACCTTTACTGAGCCTTAAGGTTCTAGGAAGTTCTCTCTGGATCTTCTCTGACTTCCTAAATTAACCTTCACCATTCTCCTGGAGGCTTTGTGGAAGTTGGTCCCCTTCTGTGAAGATCCAATATTGTTCCAGGTGTTCTCCATGTGTAGATGACGTGTCTCATTGTGGATCTGTGGAGTCCCAGAACCTTAGAAACCGGTTTGGAACCCTTCACAGACTGATGGACTTCAATCCCCTTCTAGAAGTTCTGTTGATTTTGACATAGTGTGCTACTGGTGAGACAACTTCCTGCTTCTGAAGAGGTTCTGCTGACTGATACTGAAGGTTGAACAGGACTGGTGGGGGGATCAGGTCTGGGTGGATCCAGGGTTTAGTCCCTAAGGGGGCGGAGCCTCTTTCTTTGGTTCTTGTTCCTAATGGTTTTTCTCTTAAATCAGGCTGTTGAATTATTTCACATTTCTCATTGCCCTTCTATCAAAGCCCTCGGAGACACACCCACCCTCTGGGATGGCGGTCCAGCTCGTTGAGGACCGTGTGGTCGCAGTACTCGAACACCAGGTGCAGCTTCCGTTTGCGGCGGAACACCTCGATGAGGTTCACCAGGTTGGCGTGTTTCAGTTGCTGCGACAGAGAAAAGGACGTTAGACGCTCACATCTCCTCACTGGGACACTTTAACTGCCGAGGAGCCCAACAGCTGCTCATAAACATGCCGTTGCCCCGGCGACCGCTGCCCGGCGCTCCTATTCATGAGCCGCCGGTGTCCAGCAGGCCGTGGACACGCCCACCCACAGCGGGGCCGACTCACCCGGAGCGACGGCTCCGCCGAGGAACGTCACGCCGTTTGTAACAGCCGGGGTTAAAAAGGACGAGTGACTGGTTGAACTTAAAACATTCAGCTGAACTGAATCCAGATTTAAACCGGTTTAAAGTCAGCGTGTAAACAGTTTGAGAAACCAGAACCACGATGGAGGAAGTGTCTCCTTTCCTGCGCTCGGAATCCGATTCTCGTTCTAATAAAACTATAAAAATAAGGATGTTTTTCTAAAAGTTAAGATATGAAACGTAAAATAAATGAACTAAGAATTTTTATTTTAAAAAAAAAAATCTTAATAAGAAACGATTGAATGAAAGTTGTGGCCAAAAAGAATTATATATATATATATACACATATATACACACACACACACACACACACACACACACACACACACACACACAACCTATTTAAGGTTCAAACTGTAAAAAAACACTTTGGATCACAAATAATTCCGAATCGGGAGATTAAGTCAAATAAAAAGCGTTAGAGCGGAAAAGACAATTGGAGCAGAAAAAGTCACAATTAAGGTATTTAAAGAAATCAAAATTGAGTCAAAAAAAGAAAAATCAAATAGAGACTAAATGTTAGAATTGGAACTACAAAATTTAAAAAAAAGAAGCTGGATTTGTTTTTTGTTTTTTAATTAGGACCTAAAAAAAAATTAATATTTAAAATAAAAAAAATCAGGAAAAGCAGAAAATTTAAATTAGAAGATAAATATTCCACATTTTGAAACTAGGAAAAATAATCAGAAGATATGTAAGTGCAAAATTCTTGGCTAAATAGTTTTTTTTGAATCAGTAGCAAATAAAGTAAAGATTTGGAGATTCTGAAAATTAGAGTTATTAGAGTATAAAGTTATAGAAAATGTTCATTAGGCGTGAATCGTAATGTCAGAATTCCTTATTTCATTAAATACTTGAGAAGTTTTTCTCTCAGGTTTGTAACACATTAAAAATGACTTTGACTTTTTGCCTCATATTTAAAAAAATACCATTAACGATTTTTCTTAATTTTTGGACTAAACTTTGGCAGGGTTGATCTTCCATACAATCTGCCGCTGAGGTCACAGGTTTCCCTTTTTAAAGGACGTGAATGATGAAGTCCAACTCACCTTTAGCATCCTGATCTCCCTCAGCGCGATCTTCCTGATGATGGGATCCTCCTCCGACTCCACAAACTTCTTGATGGCGACCACCTGACCCGTGTCTTTGTTCCTGCACTTGAAGACCACGCCGTAGGAACCCTCGCCGATCTTCCCGATCTTCTCGTACTTCTCCATCCTCACGCTGGAGCAGCACACATCCAGAGGTGAAAACACCTTTCCAGCAAGGTCCAAGGAGGCGGGACTTCCTCTGCAGCCAATCAGAAGAAGGAGAGAGGAGCCAGGAGAGGGTTCACAGCAGGTGAGCAGAAAAACACCTGGTGCTCATGGGAACGCTTCTCCACAACCAGTGGTTATTATTTGTTTTATTACAAACTATGTATTTGTTGAGAACTCTCCTGTCTTTGCATTTATTTTCATCCACGTTTTTAAAATATTTTCATTCCTGTTTTTATGCATCTCTACACCTACAAACATTATTATCCAGCTTACATCCATTTTCTTTTCCTGTTTTTATATTCTATCTCGTTTAGCTCTTTCTTATTGGAGACATAATTAACAAGTAAGATTTATTATTATTATTAAAAAAGTGAAGTTGGTGAACACCAGCTTTTTAAATATATGTAATTTTGTCCCGAATTCACTTTTTCAAATTTTTGGTGTTTTTTTAATTTTAAAAAAACAACCCCACAATAGTACATAAAGTTCAGTTAGAGGTTTCTACCATTTTCCTCTAACATTAAAAATGTTACACTTAATGCAGCATGCAGTACTTTCATTAAAAGCTGTAAAATAAACTCAGATGCGAGTTCCGAATGTCCAAATAAGCTCTTCCACTTGTCTCCACGCAAGTGGGTTACATAACAAAAAAAACATTTGCAATGCAAAGTGCATCGGGTCGATTCCCCGAGGAGGGAAAGCAGAGAGAAGGACTCAAGAAGTCGCATTAAAATATCCAAAAACTCAATAAATGACAGATAAGCTGCATCTTTCTCTAACTGACATTTAGTAACATTTATCTAATTAAACACTGAGGTAAACGTTTTAATACTTCTGGCGTGTTTTAGATTATTATTTTTAAATGTATAGACTTACTTTGGTTGTGAATGTTGTCAGATGCTGGACTGGGAGGAGAAGCGACGGTGGAGGAGAAAACAACTGTCTCCTCAAAGCAGGGACGACTTTCTTTTAAAGCGTTATCACATTAAAAGCCGCGACATCCGGTCTTTCAAAATAAAATATACAATTACTTACGTCACTTCCTTCGGGCGAGTGTTTGGCGCATTGGAGCGTCTTCGGAAAAACGCAGCAAAAAAGTTTCTTTTTAGATCATAATTTTGCAGTTATAAGCTAAGATTTGATTTATTAAGACATCATTATGATTTTAAATGTTTATTTGTGTATTTCCTGACCATTTTTGATGCAGTAGTCAACCAATATTTACAATTTCCGATTTTTTAAAGATTAAAGGATTTTTAATCTCGTAGTTTAAAAAAAAATAAAAATTGGTATGTACAATTACAATGTAGATTTGAGGCTCCATCTGAGAATGTGACCAGAAAATTAGTTTGACCATTTACTAGATGATAAATGTTTTACCAATAAACCAAAAACAGACTATATAATAGTAAAATCAGACAGATGACCCACTTCAGCTCACCTGGAGAACTTTTACCTTTAAGTGCAGGTTTCTGATAACTCCTACTTTGATAATGACAGGATATTTACACAGTGTAGTATTTCTGTGTGCTATGAGTACTTCTACCTTACTAAAGGTAGTTGAGACTTCATCCTCCTCCTCCTCCTCCTCATCATCATCCTCCCGTCCTGCTGCTCTGAGACCAATTAGTGCCGAGGAGCGACAGACCGGAGGAGACAATGATGGAAACTCTTCGTCTTCCTCCAATCAGACACGCGTCAGTTGTTATAGACTCACGGCACAAAAAACAAACCACTCCGTCTGGTTAACTGCTTTTTTTTTTAATTACAAAAACAGCATACATTAAACATTTTGCAGAAGGGAACGCAAAGATGTTGAGCAAACCGAGCATTGTCCCTCATTTTGTCATTTTATTTTAAATTAAAAAAATGTACAAAAGTGCTTACATGGTGCAAAAATAATGAGAAGTAAAAGGGTCTATAAAAGAGGGGCGGGGTCAAGAAAAACAACAACATTTGTACAATTATGGTCTTTAAAAACGCGGGAGGGGGGGGGGGGAGAAATGTTACATGGCGGCAAAAACACACCCAGAGCTGCTCAGGTAGTAAATCCTCCCACAGCAGGACCGCACCGCCACCGTCTGCTGACGGGGTCTGTCAATCAAACGCACCCTGCTACGTGACACGAGGTTAATAAATATTGCTTAAATAACCCACAATGCTCTTGGGTTTGAGTTTAAAACGCATCTGTTAGTCGTGTGAAATCTCCTCTCGGGCATAAAAACGTCTCCCATTGTTTGCAAATACAATCACAAATATTCTCGTGAGTCTTAATGGCACTTCTGTCAGTAACACCTGGATATAAGCCGGCTGTAACTCCGCCCACAGGACAGGAAAAAGTGAGGGGAGGAAAAAAAAAAAAGCTAAGTAACATTTGAGATCTCGTGTTTTCCCCGCCTTCTGGAGCGGCGGCGAGGTCGCGGAGACCGAAGCGGCTCCTCTTTCACGGATCCGCCGTCGCGAACGGAAACTCTTCTAGAGTTTTTCTCCCAAAAACTGAGACGTTCTCTCCACTTTGCTGCCAAAGCGTCCGATCGCCGCCAGAGGTTCAGTAACTGTTCTCATGACCCGCCAAAATGTAGAGGTTGCTCAGGGCGGTCGGGTTGTCCGTGGGTCGGCTCTCCAGAACCACCACTCTGTAAAACAGACGGACGCAGGTCATTCAAATGATGCGTTCAGGAAACCGGTAAAATTCAGTCTCAAAACAGGAAGCAACGGTTCATCATGCAGCGCTCTGACATTTGAAGGAGATCTGACAGAGTGACGGGGGGGAAGAGTGACAACGCCCAAATCTGTGTGGGCCGAGAATCAGAGCAGAACTAGAAACAGTTCAAAATGTCCGATTCAACAGTTAGATCAAGAATGAAGAAGTTTGAAGAGACTGGAGGAAGAGGACGTGTCTGCAAACTGACCCCTCACACTATGAGGAGGACGGTTCCACCAGCTTAATACTCTCCAAGGATCACAGCTATAGAGGTCAGAGGTCAGGTGAACCTTGTGTCTGCATCTTCAGACGAGACCGGTCCGGCGGCGCTGACAGGTGAGCGCGGCGCCATCAGATGGAATTACAGAGACGTGGCGACACTCTAACCAGGCTGGCAGCGCCCGCTGGCCAGTGAATAAAACATGGGAGGGGCCTGGAACGGAGAGGCCTCGCCTCTGGTGCCAACCCTCTGGAACCCCCCACCCCCTCCCTTCACTGAGTGTTTGTGTAACCGACCGCCATGACATCATCTCTTTTACAGGATGTGCTTCAAGTCTCAGAGAGCGACTCAGCTGGAGGTGTGGCGGTCACGTGGAGATGGAGCGGTGAGCCGCTCGTTTCCAGGTGACAACACCTGGGGGAGGTCCGCCATGATAACAAACAAACAGCCGGCGCAACGGGGGGCGATCGATTCCAGCGGCGATGAGGCCATTTTTAAGCTCCTCCCCTGCTGCGTCTGAGCGCTCGACTACCGTCACCTGGAAAAGATGAAAACACCCACCTGTCGGATCCGAGGAGGCGGAAGACTCGGCTCGGGTCGCAAATCTCCTGAGTCACCTGGGGAAGAGAGAAAACAGGGCCGACTGAAAAAGACATGAACGATGATGATGATGATGAAGATCTGTTCGGTGTTTAGGTGGCGCCGACTGTTATTTCACACACGACGGGATCTGTTTACGTTTATGTTTACGTATGCAAGAAGGGAACAGCTGTGGTTGGTCAGGCAGTCGTTTGGGGGGGGGATTTTGGGGGCGGAGCATCTTAAATGTAGATTTCAGAGATGGTAGTTGTTGAGGGTCTCTGACGCGTCACTCTCTCTATGTTTCACCAGATCGTTCGACTAGTGTGTCCTTTCATTCTTTTCTTTACAAGAACCTTCCGACACAAACCATCCTCCGATAAATGGATCTGAAAACGGTTTTCGTGGGCGGGTCACCAGACGGTTCTGACACTGAACTCTCTCCTGTGTTGACACCAGGTGAACAGTGGTTGACAGTCGGGAGACTGTCGGCGTGTGTGACACCTGCTGGGCGTGAGTCCGTGGCCTCGGGCGGGACCGGTTCAGGCTCAGGTGTTTGGGTCGGCGGGCCCGTCTCCCTCTGAGCGAGGACTGACTCCTAACCAGACGGAGGCTGAATTATTCAGGGCGGCTCCTTGTCGTGTGACGACTCGTTTATGTCGGAGCATGAATTTTACATGGCCGCTGACATTTCTAAAAAATCCTGTCCCGCCCCCCCTGAAAACGGGCCCGATTCATCCGAGCGGCGCCGGGCCACGTCTGACAGCTTCTCAAAGGGCGACCCGATCGGCGTATCGCCTTTCATAAAAACACAAGGCTTCACCTCGCTGCGATCTCCTCCACTTCTGTTCATGCGGCTGAGAGAAACCCGCGATCGGGTTCACCGGCAATGAAAGGGGGACAAATCCATTACATGGGCCCTTTGTGTCGGGTCGGGCCGGGCCCAGGTCTAATCCAGGGATCACCCGACGCTCGCCGTCCGTGTCCACGGGAGGAGGAGCTGCTTGTTCACGCGTGGAACAAACAAGTCCGCGTTGAGGACGTGACAAGCGTGCGTTCGGGGCTTCCACGCGGTCGCCGCGGGCAACCAGTCGACCCGCTGATACTTGACTGGTACCAACAGCAACTTTAAAATGTTACAGGAGTTTCACCTGAATCACAGCGTTTTGGTGAGTTTGCAGAGTTTAGGTTGAACAAATCAACCATAACATTAAAACCACCCGCCTGACATTTGCCACCGAAACGTCTCTGTGACACCTTTAATATCAGAACCAGAATCTACTAATTCAGAAGTTTGTGCATAGATCTTTTTCTGTCTCAGTTTCTCAGTTTCAGTTTCTCTGGGAAAGAATCAAAGATGTGGCTGAAAACAATGAGCTACATTTAGGTGGTTTGTATCTATGAGTGTGGGCCGATTCAAAAAAGGATCCAGGTTTGACTGTTTGTGAGTTACAGCTCCAGTAACATTAAATTCTTGGGTGAAGTTTGATGACGGTTGGACCGGGGGAGTTCTGGGCTCTCTACGCTTCCGTTTCCCCCCCGAGGGCCGACCTCACACGGGCTTCAAGGTCGTCGGATGTTTTACCTCGTTGGATTTGAAGCTCTTTCCCTGCATGCCGTGTTTCCAGAAGGCCAGGACGCTGTCCTGAAGGCACACTGTCACCGGAGAAGAGCAAAGAAGTCCCTTTGAAGTTCTTCAGACTCACACAGAATCACTAGAAACTCTATTTTCGTCTAAAGGCTCACCAACAGATCCGATGCAGAAGTCAAAACTCAGCTCCGATGCCAGCTTCTTGTTGGACTTCAGTCGGCCCTGGAGATTCACGATCTTCAAATTTTCTGGGGGAAAAAGCCAAAAAACAAGGGAAAACGGAGAAACTCAGATGTGGAGCGTAGAGAGTTTGTTCTGGGTCGGTAACTTACGGTACTTACGGTCCAAACACACCAACACCGTGTCTCTCTCCAGCTGCGTGACGTGGATAGCATCCACCTGCTGATTACCTGCAGGAAGGAAACACCAAACGTTAACTTCCTGTTCCTGCCGGGGAGGAGTCGGGGCTCGATGCGAGACTTACTGGTCCCTATCTCCGTGAACCAGGAGGAGCAGGAGTTGAGGTTGATGGTCTCGAAGCGAACCACCTGACCCGGCTCTGAGGGCTGACTGATGGCCACGCACACCAGGGGATACTCCTGCTCCGGGACCACCAGCATCTCAAACACCTTCAGCGGGCTGGGGAGAGGGAAGTCAAAGTACTGGGGGAGAGAGAGAGAGGGAGAGGGAGAGAGAGAGAGAGAGAGAGAGAGGTGTTTAATGTTGACTGCAAACATTTATCAGAAACTAGGGAGACTCTAGAGGAGCAGTAATGAGATGCGGCGGCCGACTGACCTTGATGAGCATGAACCTCTGCATGGGCTCGTACCACTGCAGCAGGACGATCCCGGACTGCAGCGCTCCACACAAATACTTGTGTCCTGTGTACGGATTCCTCACTGTCAAACAGAGACCAGACCTTAGGATTAAAACGAGGGACGCCTCCCGGGGAAAAACACAGTTTGGATGATGATCTGGAAGCGATCAGCCACGACACTAAAAGCAGTCACGGCTGGTCCTAATGATGTGGCTGATGGTCATGGATGGCGATCAGCCGCGACGCGCCCTGAGAGCGTGAAGGACGAGTGCCTGGCACGGATCTGCTCTTCTGTTATTGACCCAGTTTAATACGGTGGAAGGGCGAGTGAATAAAACCAGAGAGAGAGAGTGTGTGTATGTGTGTGTGTGTGTGCGTGTGGGCACTCACCAATGCAGCACTTGTGACAGCCCTTTGTGTCGGGGATCTTAGACGTCAGGGCGAACCTCCTGAGGAGAGAAAACAATCAAGTTGTTGCGACTGCAGAATTTAAACGAGCCGATGACGTCCAGAACCAGGGAAGCGGGCCGGCGCCGTAGTGCGTCACGAGGGGGACGAGAAGGCCGGACAGCTTGACCGGTGACCTCATCGGTGAAGTGACAGGAGTGGTGCTGATAAGTGGGGTGGGATCGAGACGGCCCGGCTGGAGGGTCTCACCTGGGTAAGATTTTGTCCGGGAAGCGGTGAGTCTGGAACTGAGCGGCGAGGCCCGGTTTCTTCAGCTGCTCAAAGAGCCCGATGAGGTTGTGGGAGTACAGCTGGAAGGTCTTCCCTGTAGAGGAACACGTTCATGCTCAGCGTCAAGAAGACAGAAACAGGGAGCAGCGGTCCAAACCAGAGAGCGAGAGAGTCAATCAGACGGAGCAGAATCAAAAACTGGTTCTGAGGAGGGAGCGCTCAGGTGTGGAGCGGTTAGAGGGGAGGAGGAACACCACAGGTGTGACGACGGTGTGCAGCATGATTACCTTCTGAGGAGGCCGGTTAGTAGAATATCAAATCAAGCCAGGCGAGAGGAGGGAGGAGAGTGTCCAGGGGGAGAAGAGGAGAGAGAGCAGAAGTTTAGTCTGCGGCGGGGTCAGACTGCCGAAGGTCAAACCCGAAGGTCAAACCCGACGCCGACCTCGCGCCTTGTAATCAAAGCCAGACTATAAAAAAACAGACTGGTTGTAAACGGTTTCTGACAACAAGTCTGTGAAACAGAGCGGCTGTTTCACACCAGGATCTGATCTCTGACGACAAACAGAGGGAACAGTTACTGCCGCTGTGACCGGCGCCGGCGGAGCAGCGAGGAGCAGCAGGAGGTGGAGGTGCATGACTTACCGGACAGAGACATCAGGTTGTTGTTGATGACGTACAGCCACGTGCACTTCCTCGGGAACAGCTGCAGCGTAAGAAACATGAAAGGACAATCGTCGTAAAGTCAGACTCTAGCCGTTAAAGGGGGAGGTCCGACGTTTAAAGTCCATCGTGTCGTTGTGGGATCTTCATCGCCGCCGCTCAATCCTTCCTGCTAGCGCCATAACTCTCAAACCGTATACCCACACAAACTTCAGTGTGAGGAAGGACTGGATTCACTTTGGGAAATGTGAGTTGTATAAAAGTACGTCATCATTTCTCAACCGCTGGTCCGATTTAGTGGATCTGAATCCAGGAGAAGAAGGACATCCATCTTGTTTCTATCACGTTATTCATTAAAGGTAGTTTTTTCCTAGTTTTATCGGTGTGTGTGTGTGTTTGTGTGTGTGTGAGGGGGTGTGTGTGTGTGTGTGTGGGGGCGTGTTAGCTTGTACCACACAGGATACGCTGTGTTTGTTTATCATTGCTGAAATAATCCAGGCGCCATATTAGACAAAAAAGAAACGCTGCATCGTCGCATTTATCGTCGTCAAACATCGTCATCGTCACCGACGCTCATCCGATTCGTCCACTCGCCCCTTCCCAACAGAAACCCCCCCGCCTCCCGAGTTTCCTGCGGTGGGCGTGTTACCTGCTCCATGGTGGCTTCGTGCAGCTCGTTCAGGTTCAGCGTATAGATGCCGTCCTCCGTCCCAAAGATCAGATACTGATCTGAAAACAAGAAACGGAGAAATGAAACACCGGCTGTGACCAGAAGTCCGATCGTTCTGCGGGTTCGCGGTACTGAGCCGGACCTTTGGTGTCCGGGTGGATCCATGAGGTGGCACAGTTGATCTTCAGCGGACAGCCATCGAACACCTTGGAGAAACAGGCTCCCATCTGGAATGAAAAGCAGCGTCGGCTCATTAACAGTCCGCCTTAAAATACACAAAAACACAAAAACACATTCTGATGGCGCCGTCCGTGAAAACGGGCCGAGGCGTTTCACTCACCAGGACTTTAGGGGTGGGAGGAAGACCATTGATGGCCGGTTTCTAGAGGAAGGAAATGAAATAGATGCAGATTAAACAGAGACATTGTTTTCAGTTTAGTTTCAAGAGATTCAAAAAAAAGAGGAAATCCGTCCAGAACTTCTAGCGTTCGCGTCTCATGGAGGCAGAACATCATATTTGAGTGATGAAGACCACGGATGAAGATCTTAACCCCGTGATCGAGCTACATATGATTTGGATGCATGTGTTGTGGAATATCTTCAGACTCACAGGAAATTCCTTCTTCTCCCGCCGGTGCTGTCGGTTGGGCGGCGGGTTGGGCCCGCCTCCGTTCACGCTCTGGTCGTCGGAGTCGTTATCTGTCGGGGGGGAGAGCAGGCAGGAGGAAATCACATCTAGAGGGTAGCCGCGAGCAGACGAGCAGAATCTAAGCGACTTCTGGGGCCTCTTACCTCTAGGTTCAGATTTACTGACAGCTTGCGAGAATAAAACATGTTCTTATTTAGAGACCGGCCCGGTTTCAATAAAGACGCTCAGCAAAAGTGTAAGAAGAGTTTGATGGACAGGAGGGTAAAGTCTGGGAGGCTCACCGGGATCAGAGTTGTGGGACAAGAGGCCGGGGCTGCTGACGCTGGCCGACAGGAAGTCTTGAGAGTGCTCCACCTTGAAGCCCTGTTCAGGCGTGCTCTGGCGGCGGGTCACCGGCGTCGGTCCGTTCTCAGAGTTGGGGAAGCGACGCACAGTCAGAGACCTCTCGTCGTTAAGGCCAAGCTCCTCTGACGAGTTGTTCAGGCGAGGCTACGAGGAGGAGGAAGACGGCGGTTTGATGTTAATTTTTAATAATATGGATTTTACACAGATTTGATGACTGTAAAATGTTTTTAATCCCTCTGGGTCTCACCTTCGGGGGCAGAGGAGGAGGAACCCCTGGCTTGAGGGTGGATCTGAAAGGGAGGAAAAACAGAAACTCCAGCTGTGTCTCTCTGCTCATAATGAAAAGTTAAAGGGACAGTTCACCCCAAAGCCAAATCCCCTGCGTCGTAGAAGAAACTCCCTGATTGAAGTCCTCAGATTAAATGTGAGGTAATGTCTGAAAAAAACATTTTTTTTCTGAACAAACTTCCTTCACTGACGAAAATATGAACTATTAGAGTAGAGAAAGATAAATGCAGGATAGAGATCCTCAGGAAATACGACCAACGGCTGTGAAATCATGGCCCCAAAATGTTTGAAGATGAAGCTCCCAAAATCAATCCAGTTCTTCCTCGCACTAAGGTCTGTAGGGGATAAAATTTGAAATGGACTCATGAAATTGTTTCCGAGTTATCGGCGTGACAATGAAAATCTGCCGCCGGCGACGATGACGAGGTTTCCAGGATTGTAGGTAAAAGGGAAAATTGAAATACAATTCTGGGGTGAACTGTTCCTTTAGTGAATTATGGTCACTCACAGCTCCACTTCCCCAAAGGCATCTTCGAGGTGGGCGATGTGTCCCCTGCAGGCGACACATACAGTAAACACTTTTGTCACTCTGAGTCGTTAGCGCTCAGGAGGGATGCTAATGGAGCAAATGTTTGGTTGAGATCCTCGGAGGAGGAGGAGGAGGAGGAGAGGACTGGGAGACTCTCAGGAGTGTTTCCACTACGACAAAGAAGCCGAGTGAGCGTCATGACATGGAAAACAAGGCATTTCCAAAGCTAAGGGTTGTTTTGTTTCGTCTCGTTACACTGTAAACAAACATCCCTGAGGTATGACGTCATGTTTACTGCGATGTTAGCTCGGAACATTGACGCTGTCATCGAGAGGGGACACAGAAGGGTAAAAAACCATGAATGTTACTTCAATGCTAAATACTAACAGCAAGGTGAACATTCTGGATGGATCATCACACCACATGTTGGGAATGGAGGGGTGGAGGGGTGGAGGGGAGGTGATCTGTGGACATGATTGGTGCTAATTCTATCAGTGAAAGAGGTGGGGACGAAAGCGAGGGGGTGGGTGGGATGGCGGACACAGGGTTAGTGTTACCGTTGGAACAATTCGTCCTCAACGCTTTTGAGGAGGCTCCTTGGAGGGACGAGACGAGCAAGAGGCCGACAGCCGTAAGAGGAGAAACAGGAGTGGAGGGAGAAAAACAGTCAGAAAGCACAGAGACGAGTGAGAAGCAGGCAGAAGCAAGAACATCGGGGGGGGAGTTCATGCAGACGCACGTCAGCTGAATCTATTCATCGGTCAGATCGTTCTCTGCTGAGGCCGACAGGAAGACGTGACTCTTGTCCCAGCTTCTCTATGTGGTGCTGAAATACTCATGAACCATTTATGGAGTCTGACACACAGATAAATAATACGTGGTTCTGGTTGAGACGACCCGCGGACCCACGCTGATTCCAGCAGGACGGCCTGTTACGTGCCGGCAGCTGGTGAGCAGCTGCGTTTGGCTGCGGAAGCTAACGGCTAATTAAGGTAATAGCTTTCTGTTAACAGAGCTATCGTAAACACAAAGCCATGAAGAAGTCCTTCATTACGCCGAGATCAGAGATCCGAGTCCTAGCGGCGCCCTGAAAACCCCCCGCTACCTTTGTTTAATCACACCACAAACGCCGATGGCGCAATGGCGTCACTGCTAGGCACTGGCTTTTAGTGGGGCATTTAACATGCGCACATTTAACGGGACCTCCCTCATGTGAAGACATTCCTTTTTTTATTTCAGGTCACTGCTAACTGCTGCAAGCTGGTCTTTAAAATCTTCCTCGTGTGGGTCTTCACACGTAGCATGTTACCCACGCCCCGTCCTGCTAACTCGCTGTTTCTACACAGACGCTGATCCGTGATCGTAACTACCGCGGACCACCGATGACCACCTCCATAACTTATTCATTCTAAGATGCTATTCGATGCTGGAGCCCCTCCCTTCTGCCGCGCTGCTCCGCACAAAGGGAGTGACAGTGGAGGCGTTACAGAGCTTTCATCTCTGACACAGCGGGAGGTAGTAACAGAGGTGAATAAAGAATCCGAGCGACGTACAATGTGTGCAGCCCTTAAAACTTTCTCTCTGTATGAATAAAGTTTCTTCAAACGTCATGATTGGAGCGTCCTCGGTTCTCCCCAGCGAATTAGACATTTAATATTTCCTAGTAAATTGCTGTGAATTATCCTGTGAAAGTCTTTAATTAAAAACAAAACAAAAACGGAAGCGGTAGGTTCCACAAACTGGAAGCAGAAACCAAACAAAAATCTGATTTTTACTTTGTGTGGATGAAACCCAGCAGCTGTAAGCAGCAGAAGGGGGGGCGGGGTTAGTTGGAGGCGTTCCCGTGACGACGGTTTCCATAGCTTACCTGGTGGATATTCCTCCTTCTGCAAAGGGACTCCAGGGAGAAGAGAAGTCATTCTCTTTGCTCACATCCTGCAGGGGAACCACACATGCACACGAATACTTAAACAATCTGCTTTATTTACACTTTTCTTTTTTTTAAATTCTACTAAATGAACTTAAATCTGGTAACAAACAGAGAAAAAAAAAACAGTCACCATTTCTGAATGAGCTTCGGTTTCCTTCCGGAGCGGCGGTTCAAACTGCAGCTTGTCGACTGCGAACGAGAAAAAAACGAAGAAAAAAAAAAAAGATGCAATTTTATATTAATCATCTTGTACGCATGTTGGCCACTAGAGGGCGTCGGTGACCAACACCTCCAGACACATAAAACCTCGGGGGAGTAGTTCTCTTGGGCATTAGAGGCAGCCGACGTCCCAAACCCTCACACCTGAGAAGGAACCAATGAGAAGGACTTCTTCATGAGGCACCCGCCAGAACGCCGCAGAGGTTTATGACGGCTGTAACCGTGAACCAGCCAGCCGATAAAGACGCTCGCATAGATCAGCTTCTCCGTCACAAAGAAGCCTTTCATTATTCACAGAGAGTTTTGCCGATAAAGGTGCTGCGGCACTTAAATATCACCGATTAACGGCGAGGAGGTCGGCCGCCGACGCGCTGGGCAAGTGAGAAGTTTGAGTCCAGATGAACTTCCTTGTTTAGAATGGATTAGTCATTCTAACACCAACAAAGATATTATCCAAAATATTCAATCTAGAGTCATTCAAGCAGGAAGTGTAAGTCAGGAGACACCCCATGCAGTCGACTCACTTTATTAGGTCCACTTAAAAGAACGGTTCACCCAAAAACGACAATTTTAATTTATTGCGTTTGGGTGAACTGCTCCTTTAAATATCCAACACAATGTTCGGTTGTGAGCTACAGAATGATCCTATTACTCGGGAGGAGGTCGGGGATCAAACACACACACAGGGTCTCACTACGCTGTCACTGACCTGCGTCCCCCCCGTGTCCCTCAGTGAGGCTAGGACTTGAGCGCGGCGCTCCTCGGTCCGGCCCATTGTTTGCTTCGTGCAGGAGGGAAAAGTCAAGACGGGATTGAGACACATTCGTGTAAGAGTGAACAGGAAGTGGCTCTGGGACAAACGATCACAGGCACCGAATACTGAATGAAACAACTTTTGACGGACACAGAACAAAGACAACACAGACACGAAACAAAATGTCCCTCGTCCCCTTCAGTCACGTCACTTAAAGGAGAGGACAAAAAGTCACACTAAACAGAAGCAGTGTGGATATTTCCACTTTCTCCTCCGTGGTTATTTTTAGACTCGGTACCGCGTGCTGTGGACTGGATAGGTGCCAGCCGGCGCTCCAGGATACGTGGGACGGCCCTGAGACAAGCTGCAGGACCTCTTTAAAGCTAAACAGCGGGGACATGTTGACCAGAGACAGGACAGACTCGTGGCAGGACGGCGGAGGGACTTACAGTTGATCTCTGAGAGCGTCCTCTCGGCTCTGGCCTGCTTGTTGCTGGAGCGGATGGTGTGTCTGACTGCAGAGAGAGGCTGAAACAGAGAGAGAGAGAGAGATGGAGGACATGATTTCTCAAGAGAGATAAAGGGAAACGGGTTTTGACGGCTTGATCCAATCTTTGGTTCTCAAACTGTCTTCTGTCAAAGATCCTTAAACTGACGGGAATCAGACCAGAGAATTCTCTTCAGCGAGGTACAACAATGGTGGAAATGTATGACATTAATGTTGTTTCCCTTCCCCACCTCACTCTCTCTCACTCTCTTGAACAAACCGATCAAGGGAGGAGGATGTCTACCCTGGGTCAGGATCTGCTGGAGGTTTCTGCCTGTTAAAGGCGGCCTCTGCCTTCTCCATGTTCTTCATAAAGAGCCGGTCTAGACCTCCTCTTTTTGAAAAGTGCCTTGAGACAACATCTGTTGTGATTCGGTGCTTTATTACTGAAAACTGATTTTGCTTCAGCTCTGGAGATCTTCTAAAGAGAAGATGACCAACCATCATAGCGCCCCAAAAATAATCTTTGCAGGGAAATCTCACCACAAACTTCTTAATATGGATCGTTAATGCCTAAAGTATGATGGAGCTACGATATATAGTTTGAAAGAGGTTTCTAGCGTGAATGTAAATATAAGGACAGATTACGAGATGCACATCTTTCGCTCTCCTACAAAGCAGCTTTGAAGTTTCAGTCAGTTCTGGGGCGATGTGGAGGAAAAGCAGACGGAAAAAGAGTAACCCCATGTGATCTCTTAAATGGTGACTGAAAAAGAAAGAAAGAAGAAAAGAGATGAATCCATAGAGCTTGTACGCCTCAACCCCCCACCCCCCCACCCAGACTGCAAAACTCTTTTGTAGGACGCTGTGAGACGTCGTGATCTCCGCGTGGATCAGAGATCCCACAAGAAAAAATCAAATATGTGACGTCTGCCTTCTCCCCAAAGCTCCCGTTTGGGGAGAAGGCAGCTTCGCTGTTTAGCTGTGGAGCTCCAGAAAACGGAATGTTTATCGGATTAGGAAACTTCCCACAACTTTCCATCAGTAGGAGGGTTGACCAGATGATGACTGACTCCTCCCTTTTTTGGCGAACGGAACCAAGCGCAACTTTTTTTTTGCATCATCATATTATTATGCAACCAAGCGAGCGCCACCGCTAGCAGTCAATAACCTTCTGGGTTTCTTCCTTCATGGTGGCCAACAAACAAAGAGCTACTGCAGTCAGGGGGGAGAAGAGTCCAACGGCGCTGGTTCCACCTCCCGGCTGCCCCGAGGATGTGATCCCAGCTGGAATAACAGCCTCGCTGGAGGGAATCCAGGAGAGCGAAGGAAGGGAAGCTCTGCTCTAACCGTTTGGATCGCTGATATTTACATTCCCAGCTGATAGTCTGTTGGCGTTTACATCAACCCCTACAAGAAACATTCACTTTTTATCACTTTCCTGCAAACATGCAGAAAAGACATGAACAAGTGACGCTTTCTTCTCTGCTGGCGTAAACATGTGACCTCTACTTTTATCTCTCGTCACTTCTGGGTGGGTTTGCTGACTTTCGGGGGTCTGACGGCGTTACCTCGAGGTCATCGTCGTCCACTTCGCTGTAGTGCTGGTGGTTGTCGGGGTTGTTCATCTTGTCGAGGAGGTCGACGGCGAGACGCCTGGTCAAACCCGTCTGGGCCACGTACACATGCTGGAACACACGACACAGGTTGGATGTCATCAGTAAGTGCTGCGCAACATGAGAGCAAGACTCTGACATCCTGTTCTGGGTCACAGAGGGGGCGGAGCCTATCCCGGCTGACCAAAGTGAGTAAATATATACTATTAAAGAAAAATATTATACATACAAGCTCTCCACTGTTGAGAAATTATGGGCAAAAAACTTTTCGGGCATAAAACTCCCCCTAGTTTCCGAACATATAGAAGCGACCATCCCCAAAATCAATCCAGTCCTTCCTCGCACTAACGTTTGGTGTGAAAGCAGCATGTGAGATTTCTTACGGAGAGAAGTTTCCCGGCGGTGGGCCTCTTCTTGGGATTCTTTGTCAGAGACACTTTGACAAAGTTGTGGAAGGCGTTGGACCTGAGGAAAGAGACGGGTTTAATATAAACATCAACGACATTCAATTATTATAAAAAAACAACAACAACAACATCAGGAAATATTCCCTCACCATTTGTTTTTGTCTTTTAGCTTCGGAGGCTGGAAGCTGCTCTTCGACATCAAGAACAAGGCCCTGAAGGGAAACCAAACACACGTGAAATAAAAGTGCTGTGGACTTTCTTTTTTTTTTTATTTGTGTGTGTGTGTGTGTGTGTGTGTGTGTGTGTGTGTGGGGGGGGGGGGGGGGGGGCTTTGACCGATCGGTACCTCATCGGGTGTAATTCGAACATCGGAGGCTGGAGCTCAGCCAGCTCTATAGACGTGATGCCAACAGCCCAGATGTCACACAGCTGGTTGTATCCGCCGTTCCTCTCCACTGCTGCCACTTCTGGAGCCATCCTACCAAGATTCAGAGGAAGACTCCGGTGTCAACAACGGCCCCCTGGAAGTACTGCTCATGTTGACTTTACACACCATGTGTGTATCTGATTATACACCCACTGACTTCACACCAAGTGTGTTCCTCTTATTACACACCTGCACCTGGACTATTTTAACTCATATCTATGAGTTAAAATAGTCCTATTATATAGATTGTCTTGATTTTTATGACTTTCTAGAATGTGTGTCTGTTGGAACTGAAGCATGTCTTTAGATACTCGTACAACTTTACATTTGACTGGAGAATCTTTTCCTATCTGATCTGAAAGCGGGTCAGATGGCGCCGTACTCACCAATAAGGCGTTCCGATGAAGGACTTCCTCTTTGCAATGGTGGCCGTGATTTTGGCAGCGACTCCGAAGTCGGCTGTGACGAGGAGCGAAGGGCATATTTTTTTTTTCCAGATTACATAATCCACATTGAAACCACATTAGTGGAGAAGTGAGAGCTTTCAAAAAAAAGAACTCACCTAACTTCACGTCTCCGTTGTCGCTAAGAAGTATGTTGGCTCCCTGTAAAAACAGACTCATGTTACTCAGAGCGAACACACTCCTACCTCAGAGCTCTAAACGACGCCGGGGCCATCCGATGTGTTGTAACATCTGGTTAGTGGTTTGACTGCGAGTCAAGGACGCAGTTTTTCGACAGTTCCACGCCGGCAGTGTTTGTGTTGGCCGTGACCGACGGTGTCTCTGGTGGCATCCTGCAGTCGGGGTAGAGGAAACAGGAAGAGCTCGCTGCGTAGCGCCGGGTAAAGATAATAAGTCTAGCCCTGACCTTCTCTGATAGATAACACACCGGGCTGAGGCTCCAGCGTGAGCGCGTGCATCGGACGCCATCAGCCGCCGCTCAACCGCCGCTCAGCCGCCAAACCGCTGGAGGTGACGCCATTAGTCAAACGGCTGTGGTTGATCTCCAAGAGCCGCTACAGTTTCCCCTTTGAAATCAACGCAGTGCTGCAGCGCCGTCACGCCCCCCGGACCACTGGAGGTCCGACGGATGCATCAACACCGACATCAACCGTTTTCAATCTGTGTGTTACTGCTGCTTCTTTTCGTCAGATTCTTGTTTTGTGTTGCCATGGTCACCTGTCAGTGGGTGGTTACCTGTCAGTGGGTGGTTACCTGTCAGTGGGTGGTTACGATGGTCACCTGTCAGTGGGTGGTAACCATGGTCACCTGTCAGTGGGTGGTTACCATGGTCACCTGTCAGTGGGTGGTAACCATTGTCACCTGTCAGTGGGTGGTTACCATGGTCACCTGTCAGTGGGTGGTTACCATGGTCACCTGTCAGTGGGTGGGGTTTATTAGTCAGCAGCTGAACATTTGGTCTTGTAGCTGATGTTGGAAGCAGGTAAATCAGAGAAGTGTGTGACCTTCTCCAGAGATGTTCCTGCTCTGGAGAGGTTGGATTGTACCACAGTGGTCTAATGAAGGGCGTGCAGTGACCTTGCAGCGGGGTCATGGGCGCCCACAGCTCAGTGAGGCGTGAGGGGATTGAAGACTCGCCTGATGAAGGTGTGACGTTAGACTTTTTCTGAGCACATCAAGCGCAGTCCTTAACTAAAACTTCACCATTTCACTCGACCGGGTCTCCTGCCTCCTGTGAAAGAACTTGATCACTATTTCTGGCAATTGGGCAGCGGTGGTTTATGTTCTCTAGCGATCCAGCTCAAGGTTATTCCACCTGATGTGGAGCACAAATAACAACAACAGCCACAGAAACAGAAAAGGGAGAAGTGATACCTTGATGTCACGGTGCATCTTGGCCTTCATGTGCAGATACTCCAAACCCTGAGGATGAAATCCATCTTACTTACAATGAAATTCATGACATTTGTATATTAATGTATAAAAATGAGTTTACAGCTGGATTACCTGTAAGGTCTCCCTGCAGACGTATGCTATCTGAAGCTCTGACAGAGGTCCTGTCACTATAGCAACACAAAAGTAATCCATGTTTAAGGCAGAGGTAGATTTAAGAGTAGGGGAATGTCCGGATTGGAGGACTGTGTCTCAGTGTTAAAGTTTAAAAGTCTAGCTGCTTTGCCTACTGATGAAATATAACAGTTACAAACATTAATAATGGTTAATAATGGATTTTTTTTCTCATGATAAATAATGAGTATAATCCTCCATTTGTCAAAATGTGTTTCTCTAAATTCACAAATATTTCCCGACACAAAGCAGTTGTCCAGGTATAACTTATTTTGTAGGTGACGTGTTTCTTCATCGTTTTGCTGCCACTTCAAAGTAAAAAGTAGGAAAAGTATAGATAGTATATAAAAGAAGAGGACCCACTCCCTCTACAGAAATATTTATTTTTTTCTAAAATAAACATTAGAAGAAACTATTTTCAGCTGATTATACACTTAAAAAAAAAAAACATTCAAGTTATTCAAAGATATACCTCCAGCTTTTCCACACTGCACCTTTAAGAGAGAAGCTCACCGTGATAGATGTCCTGCAGAGAGCCTCCAACACAGTATTCCATACATATCCAAAGCTTCTCTCGACTGGGGAAAGGAGAGAAAGTGAAGTTAGGAAAGGCTTGGTCATTTACACAGATTCACTAAACAGCCAAGTAGGCAGGAATTTGTGCAGAAGCTCTTATTGAGCAAGTCAAGCCAGTGGTTCCCAAAGACTGGGTCGTAACCCACAGGTGGGTCGCCGGAAATTGTATTTGGGTCGCAACATTAGATTTATTATTCTAGATTTATATCTGCAATACACCTTTGAGCCACACGAGGGAGGGTTTCTAGGTCCAACGCACTTGGAGTTCTGTCAATCACAGCCAGACACTGGAGACCAGGGAGGTGGTGCCTTGCTCAGAGGCTCATTGGGGTAGACTGAACTCTAGAGCCGATAAACTCGCCTGGACCGCCATCCTAAAGATCAAGCCCACCTATCGTGAGATGATGTGGACACTTTGGATGAGTGGCTGTGTAATGCATGTTGTCATTTGAATAAAAAAGGTTAAATGCAAATAAGTGAACTGGATTCTGATTCTGTTCCTGCTCCAGATGTGCTACTTTTCATACCTTCCGGCTGGACATGGAAGTCATTTCAGGGCAAGAAAAGCCTCTTGAGGGGAAACCTGAGTTGAAAGTGAGACGTGTGGATGTCTGGATTCATTGTTTTTTTTTACAATGAATCCAGTTTTGGGTCGATGCTCTGTGTGTTGCTCATTAAGCGTTTACGGTTACGGTTGCTGCCTGGAGTGGCGAGACTGAACAAAGACAATCCCGCTGTGATCAGACATGTGTCTCTGTGGACTAACAGCCATATAAACCAGATCAGAGGATCAAATTCCAGTTAAACCTGCTGGAAGCTGGAGTCGGATCAGCCCCACTTCCTCTACGGTACCAGCTACAAGGTAGAGGGGTTTCCATTGAGACAAATTATCCCGGCCTCATCGGCCCGGCTCCAGAGCTCCAGTCATCCTTTCACACGCAGGTGTGGCGCACCAATTAAATACGTCATGTGAGCTTCTGGCAGCGGCTCGTTAAAAGATTCTGACAGCAGCACATGAATTCCACAAACTCAGGACAGGCGGCGAGGAGAGAGAGGACGCAGAGTGCGGAATGACAAAGCAAGGCGCGTCTGAGGTCGCCTCTTACCAGAGGTAGCTCCCAAAGTAGGCCACGATATTGTGGTGCATGCATTCCTTCACCATGAAGATTTCCTGCTGTATGATGGAAAAGTCGTCCCCTGGAAAGAGAGAGAGAGAGAGACAGAGAGACAGAGAGACAGAGAGACAGAGAGAGAGAGAAAAGAAGAAAATTAACATTTTCATTGTCTATGCATGGAATATTTCAGTCCCCTTTTATTAAACTCCACCCAAACCCGACTTCATCGGACCAATAGGGAGAATAATTAATCTAATACGTGGAGGTTCATTTGTTTTGGACTCTCATGTTGGTTCAGAACGCACTAGAGATGAAAGAAATGTAACCACTACACTGTCAGATAAAGTGTCTCCGCTGCTTTTTTACTTTATTAAGGGTAATAATTGCCTTCATCATGACTCTACCTAACTATTTCTATGAGGTCAGCAGTCTGTTCTAGGATCAGATCCTGTAGTGACTCAATGAGGAAGATAAATACAGTTAACTAGTTTCTCTGAGCTCAGGAATAAAAAGTATTCATACGAGGAAAGATCTTACGGTTCATTTCGTTTCACGTTTCAGGGTTTAGTATTTCATACTATATTCAACATATTACTTCAACCTCGGACCTAATCTATGCTAGACACCAATGTGATGTATAAATGTCTCCCTCTCTGTTCCGTGGTTCTGAGAGGAGGCAGAGTTTGTAAACTCTGACCCGTCTCGCAATGTTGAGGAAAGTTAAAAATAAATAATGGCTCCGCCCCCTTATCCACATCCAATTCAAAAACGAGTGTTTTCTCCCCGGCCACATGCCCGATCCTCCCACCAGGGTTCATGAAAACCCCTCGTAGTATTTGTGTAGTCCTGCTGAACGACGCCAGAGAAAACAGAACCTCCTTTCTGAAGGTAATGAGGTATTTTCCCTTTGGAAACAAACGGCACACAAAAATCACTGCGGCGGTGAAATGACTCCAATTTGGGTTACGATCCATCTCCCAAACGTAAACCAAACAGGAGAAAAGTTAAGTTCTGACCCTGGAGGAACCCACCATCAATACCAAACGCCGGCTGAAGTGACCGGTTCCAGGTTGAACCAGGTCCTCACTTTACCCAACTTTCCGTCGAGCTTCCCAAACCACAAAATGGAAATGCAGCCCATGTTTCCCTCTGACTGTACGGTTCAGCACTTGGTCTCGGCGTGAACCCAGGGCGGCCCGCGGGCCACGGGAGGTACACCTTCTTCTTCTGGGGTTTATGCGGTGAACGGCCCGGATCAAGTTCCACAAAGCATCCGACCAGTAGGAAGCGAGAAGACAGAAGTATGTGAGACCCGCTGCTCTCCACTGAGCAGAGACGGGCCTGGAAAACATGATCCGAAAGGTTCCAGATCTAGCGGCCTGTGCCAGGTCCAGAAGACGTGACGACTGCCAGAACATGAAGAAACGAACGAAGGAGCAATAACTTCAGTTGGTTAAACAGGGAGAGGAATAAAACGCTACCTGTCCGCCCTTCAGCACAAAGAGTAACGACCTTTAATAACCTGAAATTAACTCCCTGGATTGAAACTTGTTTTTTTATCTGCGGTTCGGGTGCAAGTTCCTCGACTCCTACACCGACTGGGTCATGAGAACAATTTTCCACCTTTGGAACCGAGCCTGAGAATCAAAATTATAGAAATATGAAAATCAGAATTCATCTTATTCAGCAGTCTTGCTCGCATCAGCCATATCATTAAAACCACCTGCATAATATTATGAACCAGCATCGACTTCTTCAACAATGAGCCTTGGCGAATCAAGACCCGGTCCGCCAATGGTCCTTCCTTAGACCACTGCAGACCAGGGACACCTAAAACCACCTTAAGTTCTGGGGATGCACTGACCCAGTCGTCAATCCGTCACACGTCGCTCCTTGTTAAAGTAATTCAGATCCATTTTCCTGGTTTCAATATCTCTCATCCATTGACCGGTAACCATGGTAACCCAAACATCAATGTTCTTCCCTCCATTAAAGACGTATTTATTAACATCTGATAACAGACACCACAAAATGACCAGTTGACGACTGTCTGAGGAACATTTACGGAGGGCGGCGGTGTCTCGCTGTTTTCTGGAGTCAGTGAGCCGCCAATAAACCAAACTTCCTCTATTACCTCTAAATATTTACATCTTCACTATAAACCCGTGGATCTGGGGGTTGAGTGCAACCGACAGAGATTTGAAGGGATCTTTTTAACAATAACAAAAACATAGAGTGTTATTAAGGTTATTTTGGGTCAGGAGTTCATCAATGTCATCGTCTTAAACCGAACCACCTGATGATAAAAATAATAAAGAAAACAGATTCCCTCCATTCTCCATTGGCTGGGGGTCAGACAGACCCTCATAAGGTCCGTTTCCTGAAACCTCAGACCTCCACGCTGCTCCTAAACTCTTCCTTTCTATGTTCCCTCTCATCAGTGTCACTCCCCCCCCCGGTCAAACCGGTTTGACTTTGTCTGCCTAAAGACTGTTTGCCTCCAGCAGAAAGTCAATCTTGGAAAAGTCTGGGAGAAAGACCGAGTCCTGCTTGAGCAGGATGACCTGGGTTAACCGTTGCCTCATCTCCAAAAAAAATACAGGTAAAGCAAATATGAACAGAAGACAAACAAACGGTGTTTAAATATGAAAACATGCCGGGGGTTACAAAAGACACAAGCAAGTACAGGAACACACTGTCGGCCATTTTTAACCGTAGCTGTGCACAGGGGCTGTGTTCGGTTTTTACGTCTCATTTCTGTTCTCACTTATATGCGATCGTATTTTACTGCGTATTATTGCGTAGGAGATGAGACGATTAGCCGATGAGACGATTAGCCGATGAATGCTTCAAAACGTTGGAGCTACATTTCAACGAGAAAAAAGAAGAAAAAAAGGAAAACTTCTACTGAAGTGGCTTAAAAATGATTTGAGATTTGATGGTGAAGAGCTGAAGAAAAACGATGAGTCATCATTATCATTATTCATGCCCACGCCAGTAGACGGTTGGGTAAGGTTTCTTCAAAGCTGATCAAACAGAAACACGTTTGTTTTCTCAAGGTACGGCTTGCTAAGCATTCACTCCTCTCCTCTCACCATATGTCACTTCTTTTTCTTCTGGTGGCTTTTACATCCGAGGGGGAAACCCCCAAAATTGGAATCACGAAAGTTGCACCGCCTTTCCAACTGACTACGTTTGACAGGCAGATTGTGCACGCGTAATTGCTCAGCAGATGCTTTGCAGCTGCTGATCCTGCAGAGATTGAAGAGTCTCTAGGGCCTTATGCACCATTATCTGGCCCCTACACAAAGTGGGCGGGCTCTGAGGAGGCAGCGGACCTAACCACAGAAAAGGAACGGACATCTGTGTAAACCGTGGGGGGAAAGGCGGTACGGGGCTGTGACAGTCTGATGACGCATCACGTGTGCGCCACACAACTCCAAGACAAAACCGCAACTGGCTAAGTGCAGCCAGTTGCGGTTAGCATCGAACTCAAAGAGAGAGAAAATCAACCAAAAAATGTTCTCAACTTCAGGAGACGGCGTGACGCGATGCCCCCAACGCTGCAGACAGAAGATGAAATCAGCCGCCATATCATGGTGAAGGTCAACGCTCTTTGCCACCTTCATCCTTTCTGTTTGACGCAAACAGAAGGAAGGTCATCGGTTCGGCTCCCAGGCTACTATAAAGGTTTGCGTCAAAACTTTTGCGTGACAGCCGGAGAAAATGGGGCTGATTCAAACATTGATCGTCGCTGATTGAAAGTCCGTTTCAGAACACGGCGGGAGAAGAAGTCGTTTGGAATAACAATCGGAAAAGACGACCGCGGCAAGTAAACGGCGGAACGGAATACTTCTTGATCTGTGTAGTTCCGGCGTCGGAACTTACGTGCAGGATACGGCTTTAAAGACGCCAATCATGAGGATAAATCCCACCACAACAAAAGTGGATTAGAACCACCAACTTCACTTTTAACGCAACAATGACTTTAGTTATTGAAGAAGAGGAGGACCACTGGTGAAGGTCTCTGCATGAATCAGAGGTTTCAGGTTGAATCTATGATGAGGAGTTTCTGTTTGATTCCTGGTGGGTTCTCCACAAACGGAGTGTTGGGTAACGACACAATGATGTAACGTTAGTCAGAGTAATACCGCTCTCAGGTACCTATCAGGCTTTGTCCTCACCTTTTCCCTCCCTCCCTCCCTCCAGTGGGACTAAGCCGGCTTCACCATCAAGCTGGTTATTCATTAAAAGCGTCGCAATAAAAGCAGAAACTGCACTGATCCCAAAATAAGACGCCCATTGTTCCATAAAACACATTTTGGTCGCTTTTGTGCTTTTCACACAGCTGGTCCGATTACACGTGTGAAATGAAAGCGGGTCGATCAAAATGAAGAAAAAGGCGTCCAACCAGCTGACGTTGATTTGGAAGTTGTACATTATGAAAGAGATTACTAACACCCTGTTTTAAACTGAAACCTCTTTAACGCCTCTGAGCCAGAGGTGTCAACACAAACCCAAAAGGGTTGAACGCATCAACGTGCAGCGCAGGATGAGATCAACCAAAGCCCTGCATGCTTCCGTTTCAATGACTTCGCAGAAGCTGCGTCACAGCAGAGATCTCGGCGGATCCCTCAAGTACTTTTAACCTGGCCAACAACCTTTTACTGTTTGAATTCCACATCGTACCTCGTTTTTACGAAACGCTTATGCAGATGATGACAGCTTCTATTTTCCCCTTCTATTGTTTTGGCTTTTGGACAGATGTTTTGGACAATACGGCCGAACTTGGAGCGCCGAGAAGCTGCAAAGAGCCGATTTATCGTGAATGTGAGAAAGAAGGAAAATAATTTACAGCGGTGAAAAATCCTTCCTTTCTTTTCGACTAAATTACTGCAAAGCTGGCTGATCCTACACACAAACACTAATCCCCCCCACCACCACCACCACAATCTCCCATATTCCTGCAGAAATCGTCTAAACCTGGAGCTTAAGCCTCCCCCGGTTTCACAGCAGGTTAAAATAAAAAATGTTTTCTGAAAGCAGTGATTCAAAAGATAATGAGGAAACCAACACGTGTTAACTGGACTGAAACATCGCCACTAATCCCACATCCTCTAACTACCAGTCGACCGCTGGCAGGTCGAACAGAAGCGGGAACAAACGGCGGCCAATATTCTCCTTCACCCGCTGGTAATCAGCTGAGCTCGGTCTGGGTAGCGATGATGCAAAGCCCTCGCCGTAATCCCACTAATCTGGAGAGCCCCCACTCCGTCAGTAGGTCACAGCCGGTAGATCCCACAGTTAGCCCCAGTCACAGCATTCCTGCTACTCTTCCTCACAGTTCTACAGTTCTTCAAGTATCCTTTATTTCAACTTAAAACAAAGATCTATAGATATGGTTTGAAGGATGTCGCGTTTTTTCTGTTGTGATGGGGGGGAAAAAAGGAAATATAACTCTTACCTGGTTCCAACTTAATGATCTTCACGGCCGCGAGTTCCCCAGTTTTAATGTTTTGAGCCTGAAAGACACGACAAGTACACAGTACAAGTATTAGTAATACTACTTCAGTCATTCCTGGGGTTCCACAACATCATGACACAACGACTAGTTCAATAAGTTGTACCTTGTTGGTGGTTGAAACCCGACATCAATCACCAACACGTCATTTATAATCAGAGAAGAAGCCGATCAATGGAAGATCCAGTTATGTCACTATCTACACTTCAAGGAAAGGAATTTCTTGGAAGTAATAATAGTATTTACTTCCAAGAAATGCCTGAACTGATCTTGCCTGATAACTGATCTTATCTAAAAAGGTAGAAATTCTTAAAATTAGCTGAATCAAGCGACTAAAATCTCCCAATCGGAAGATCGTCCGGTTCAAGCCCAGGGAGGAAGACCCTGATAAGCCCCGCCCACTGCTCCTCAGGGATTGGTCAAACACACAGAATGAATGATATATGTTAATTCATGATATATGATGATTGTAATGATTAAATTAGAGTGTTTTTGTTTGGGTCCGTTATATCGTTTAAGTGAATAAATTTGTATGCTTGTTTTTTTATAATTCTAGCAAAACTAAAAAAAATTTTTTACGATTAATTAGAAAATTAAGACCAATGGCGATGTCCCTGAATGTTCTGCGGACATCAAACAGACTAACACACGGGCTTTTTTCACGTCAATACTTCAAACTCAGGACGTTTGAAGTATTGACGTTCAGATAACTTCACAGCCTGCGACTATATTTACACTTCCTGAACTGACAACCTGAAAACTTTAGCCAGATAGGGGAAGTTCTGCAGAGACGTTTGAGAAAGTGCGGTTCAGAGGATGACGAGGCGCAACTGTTCAATATGATATGAACAGAAACGATGATGCAGGTCATTGTGAGAAACACTGATACCACGACTATTCATTGTTTTTACAGAATACCAGGCACACGCACGGTTCTATTGTTCTGAATGACCGTAGGTCAGAGGTCATAGGAAAGTACTCCACAGCGATGGGATCCCTCTCTATTTCCCCTTCATGGTAAAATCTATTTGGAAACAACTGTTCAACTGATTGAACAAGTCTTATTTTGCAGACATGGTAAGATCCATTTTAGTGGATGCATATTTTGACTCATCGAACTATTTCTATGAAGTCATCAGTCTGTTCTAGGATCAGATCCAATAGTGACTCAAACTAACTGTTTCTATGATGTCATCAGTCTGTTCTAGGATCAGATCCCATAGTGACTCAACCTAACTGTTTCTATGATGTCATCAGTCTGTTCTAGGATCAGATCCCATAGTGACTCAACCTAACTGTTTCTATGATGTCATCAGTCTGTTCTAGGATCAGATCCCATAGTGACTCAACCTAACTGTTTCTATGATGTCATCAGTCTGTTCTAGGATCAGATCGCTTGACTTGCTTTGCAGCAGGGCGCTGTATGGGCGGAATATTTCCAATATAGCTCGATCATTATCAGTGATTGTGAGAAGCCAAAATCAAAATTAAGATTTGATTAATAGTGCAGCTGGACTGTTTAATAATTTGTGATGTGAGATATCCCTCCGCCAGGACAAACAATCCATTAACATGTCAGTCCGATCGGATTTTGCGGGTTTGGCTTTCCAATGGCCTCATTTCTCTAGCGGCAGTCATGTCTATTTAAAGTTGGGCAAACATTCACAGGAGTGTCTGATTGAGTTGCATCATTGTAAACATCACAGGAGCCTCTGCAAACAGCAGGCAATAATCAGTAACCAGGATATTTGTTTCAATCATGGAGGCATTGAGCAATATGAACAACCAGATTTCTCTGCCTTCCATGTAAACAGCATATCCTGAATACAGTCGAAACCGGGATAAAACTCATAAACAGGTTATGGATTTGCAATCGTTCAAGCAAAAGAAGATTGTTCCAGACTTGTGGAGCTGAGCCGTCTGTAGCCCCACAAGTCTGGAACCATCTTCTTTCACTTGAAGGAGCAGTCGGGCGTGTAGCATACAGGATCTGACAGAAGAGCAATGGCAGCGTCAAACTGAGGGAAAAAACAACAGCTGTCAACATGGATCATAGAGCTGTCAACATGGATCTGGGGCTGAGCTAACAGGTTGAGCGCAGACTAAGCAAAGACAAAGCGTCTGACTTTTAAGAAGAAGGAAATGCCTTCGTTCCTCCGAATTTAACTGCTGATTTTGAACCTGAGGCTATGAAGGGATGGAAAAACTGCACTGAGAGTCAAGGCTATGCTAATATGATCAGGATAAATCAGCCTCCATTACCAGAAAAAACTGAGAAAATGGGATTCTCAGAGGAGCCCAAGTCACGTGTAATAAATCATCCTAGGTGAGGAATGCTGTGCCCATTAAACTGAACCCAACAGGCTCCCAATCTGAAGCATTTCCACCATTCGGCGTGGCCCTGAACACACCCTAAGTGAAACGCATGTTTAGACAGGGGCCTGCTCATATTTCAGCCCGGCTGCAGCCGTGCAGCCGGCGAGCTGTGGGAGAATACCAGGCGCAGCATTCCACCGGTGGCCTGTCTGGGGGTGGGGGCCGGCCAGAGAGAGGCTTTGTATGGAGGGGGGACCGTGACAGGCTGTGTGAACTATGGCACACTGGATTGGACGGATAAACAAGAACATTCTGCAAGAAAATGCAGCGCAGTAGTGGCGCCATCAATCTCACTAGTACAAGAAAATACTAGATTTATTTTGTTTTAAAAATCCTTCCTGGACGGAAAAGTTTCAACTCTTCAATGGCCCCGTTGTTTCAGTTCAGCGAGTTTATTCAGCTCTTGTGGATTATAACATACGATCTGGTCTAGAAGAGTTGAATACTTTCCATTTTATCCCTTTTCACGCTGGTATCTCGCAGTTATTGGGTCAGTGTTCCGCCTCTGAGGAGGCAGCAGAGGTAGTCAGAACGCCAAATAGTAATACTAACACATGCCCCACTCAGAGCCAGGATACGTCAAAAACAGCTACTAGCCGTTAGCAGCTAACTTCACTAATAAGTTAATTAGCTGTAAAAGTACCCAGACGTTAGCAGCAGATCCGTAACGTCTTGGAAATGGTGAGGTGGGATCTGCATGGATCGGACTTGTTGGTCCAGAACATCCCATAGATGCTGTACTGGATTTCAATCAAGGGAATCTGGAGGTCAGTTATAACCCCGGAACTGATTGTCGTGTTCCTCAAACCATCACTGAAGCAGTCCTGCAGTGACGCAGGGACCATCATCCTAGTGGAAGAAGCCTCTGCCATTAGGGCTTGGTACCATGAAGGGGGAGGGATTTGGTCAGCACCAATGTCTAGGGCGGTGCTACGGGTCAAAGAAAAATCCACACGAATGGTAGGACCAAGGTTGCTGCCTACAATATCCCACCTACTGACCGGTAACCATAGTAACCAGATAATATATCCCAATCAATGACAGGTAACCATAGTAACCAGATAATTTATCCCACCGACTGACAGGTAACCATAGTAACTAGATAATATATCCAACACAATGACAGGTAACCATAGTAACCAGATAATTTATCCCACCGACTGACAGGTAACCATAGTAACTAGATAATATATCCCACACAATGACGGGTAACCATAGTAACCAGATAATATATCCCACCGACTGACAGGTAACCATAGTAACCAGATAATATATCCCACCTACTGACCGGTAACCGTAGTAACCAGATAATTTATCCCACCGACTGACAGGTAACCATAGTAACCAGATAATTTATCCAACACAATGACAGGTAACCATGGTAACCAGATAACCAATGCTATTTACATCACTAGCCAGTAGTTATAATGTTATGGCTGATCAATGTATTATTATTATTATTATTATTATTATTATTATTGTGGAATCACATGTAATCGAGGGTGAGGCCGAACATTTAAGTATTTAATCTACTTTAATGCAGCGGTGAGACGCTGCAGCTTCGGACGAGGGATTCTAACGAGGATAAACTGGACGGCCGTTCTCGTCTCACTCAGCCGGAACACTCAAACGAGTTCAGGAAATTGTTCTAGTTGACCGTAACGCAGCTGGAAACAACAAGGATGAGAAAAAAGCTAATTCTCCATATATGCGGTTCTGTTACATGCAGTTTTGCGGAAAACGTCACTAGTTTTAACAGGTCAGAATTGTTTGTCTTATACTTCTTTTGATGTGTTCCTGATTATTTCTTACACTACTATTTCCATTGCAATCAACATTTCATATTTATCTATCCTAATCTGTTGCAGAAAAACTCTGAACTGCCGACATTTGGGAAGCTGCAGCCAGAGAATATTTCTCAGAAATGGATTAAATCAACTTCCATCATGGACGCAGGCCAAAGTTGCTCGCTCTTACGCTATTTTAATGTAAGTAAGACACTCAGAAATACAAACCAGTGTATTCCATCGCGTGTTGTCTCTATTTCTAAATGGAATATAACATTTGTTAATGAATCATCAGAGTCTTTTGTACGAGGTTAGTTAGAAAAAGTCCTTTATATCTACAGATGTAGCAGTTCCTCTATCTTAAGCTGACCACCAGAATGAGGTTAAGTTCAACCCATCGACCCAAGAGTTTCCATGTAACTATGGAAACAGAAAAAAAAAGAGAGGCAAAAATCCACACACAGAAAATGACACCGCTTCTGTACATGGCAGCAGTTTGTAGAAAAAGATGTTTGTTTTTTTGTAAAAACAGAACTATGAAATGACTAATCATCTGCATCTCTCTCTCTAATCCTCAAAACACGTCATCACCCCTGAATCAAACAACGCAGCCTTAAATCAAGACGGTTAGTCATGTGACACAGAGTGAAGATAGTCCCAGCTCAGGCGACTGGCGGCGGGAACGCCACTCTACCTTGTACACGTCGCCATATGTGCCACTTCCCACCCGTTGGATGAGCTCAAAGTCATGCTGAGGGTTTCGCCTCTGGATTTCACCACTCGGCCGGGGAAAAATGTCCATGGTGGCTGGAACCAAACGATCCTTTACATTTAGTTGGCTTGACCCAATATGGTGGCGGTGGTGTGGTGAAGCGTGAGGCGTGAATAAAAGTGAATCTGTTTACTCAGACTGTCCGTCTCTGAGCTCCATGTCCTGGAAGAGAGATATAAGCAAAGGTTTTGTATTTGTAGACAAGGTTTGGACTATATATTGTAAGATCCCAGTAACCCCAGTACCAGCTCAGTTATGTTCCAAAGGGGCTTGTGCTAGTAGAAATACGAAGAACTGTTTAAGCTGGCGATAAGTTGTTTTTATTCCAGTTTATTTCAAACACAAATAAAAAATTATCTACAAAGGAGGAAAGGAATGAGTAACAAATGACCCCTGATCAGCTCAGATGACTCTCCAAAAGATCAGGCTGTATAAATAATTGGTTTATTTGACGGCCAAAGGTGGTTTTCTGTAACTAAATGGTATTCTGCAGCCAAAATCCCATTTTTGGCCATTTTCGATTCAATCGACTATCGAAATGAAGAGTCCTGGTCCTATCTCACGAAAACTGTGGAGAATAACATTAACTTCGTGGTAATTTTATCAAATTTGATGCAGTAATTATCAAATAGTTTCTGAGTAAATTAATTTATTGTTTTGTTTCATGGTATTACTGTAATAGAAAGCTGTATTTTTTTTGTATGGGAAAAAAATAGGTTGATTAAATACATTTTGGTATTTCTTTGTACTTAATCACCAATTACCCACTTATAATAAAACAGGTATAATCTTAGTGACACCAAAAACAAATTATTTTAGGTCTCACCTGTCAACAGACAACAAGGTTATGCAAATACACCTGATAACTGTGGAGCTATTTAAAGTTTATTTTTGAGATGTAACTCATGTTAAGCTTAAGTTAAAATAACAAATGAGCAGAATAAGTTTATTTTCCATTATGTTAAACTACAATTAAGTAATTAATTGGCGTTTAAAGTCATGCGAAATAACTAAACCACATTTTAAGTCAGTCTGGTAAGATGCTATGGCATCATATTCCAGCAAGTAACCAGGGCCGGGTCCAGTATAACTCCTGGCTTTAGTGGGTTTTTAGCTTTCAGCTAGCAGCTAATGCTAACTAGCAATCTTAGCTTCTCCGCAGGCTCCAAAATCCAGCTGTGCCTACCTTTCACAAAGAACACACCGTGGTTGAGTCCGTCGATCATCTTAAACGACTAAAAGAGCCTTAAACCGCAAGGATACGTCGAACGACGACAAAAAAAGAAAAAACGTTCTTCTTTTGTTGGCGAGCGGAGAGACAAACTTCACTCCGTCTCCTTCACTCCAACACAGACGTCAAGTTTCACCTCCAGCATGTCAATTCCCTCCGCTGACACTTTCACACAAAACTCAACCTCATGTGTGAGGTATAATCTTTAAACGATATGAATACTGTCCACTTTAATTCTCACTTTTACTCCGAAACAGCCGCCAGCAGAAAAGCGACAGTCTGTTGCTGCTAATCTCACCGGAGTTACAGGATCCCGATGCTGCATTCAGGTGCTACTCAGAAAATCTAACCTTCAACCCTCAAACAATCAAAACACTGTAAAAAAAAAAAAAATTAGTCCAAACAAACAGATGTATCATTTTAATTTGAATATATCCACAAGATATCATTTTAAATAAGACTTAATTTTTGGGTGAAAATTTATAATCTTAAAATTAACCGGTCCCTTCTATTTTCCTTATTATTACAATTACTTTACTTTTATATATTTTCCCCACTTTTTGTTGCCTCACAACAAGGAGGTTACGGGTTCAAATCCCCCTGTGGATGACCTGGGGCGTCTCTGTATGGAATCCTCTGGGTACTGAAGCCCCCCTCCTCCTCAAAAATATGCAATATAACTGGACTGGTGACGAATATGGCGTCAACGCTTTCTTGCTTTTTGAGTTTAAACAGGGTAATTGTTTTTACGTCTCTTGCCGGTGTTGGATCAAGTCCTCCAGTTACAGAATAAGATGTTTTTTCCAATAGAAATGAGAAAAAACACAACAGAAAACCACAAACAACAGATTAAATAGGGGGGAAAATCAAGTACGAGTACACAACTGTGTTTTTCTACAGTATTTCAATGCTACTACTAGAATTACTTATATTTCTACTACTTCTAGATGCCTTACGGATCCATACAGTCAAACATCCCAGGTAGATACAGGCGCTTCAATCTGAATGTTTTTATTATTGTTGTTGTTGTTGTTGTTGTTGTTGATGACGTTGACTTTGATCCCACACATTTCCTTCACTTTTCCAATGACTGCATCAGACTTTTACAGCATGTCACTATATGATTTGTCCAGATTTCCCTCACAGAACTTTACAGTGTACGCCGCTGCTTTAACAGCAATAACTAGAATGTCCTTTTCCTGACGGTACTTGAATGCAGCACCGGTTCAATGTTTATGTATTTGCCGCCACCTGCTGATAAAAACCGAAAATGTATTTCCACTCATTATTAAAACAGAACCAACAGCCATAATCTTCATTCTATATGGTCGCACTAATTTCCAACACAATTTCCGCTTTTCGAATCCGCTCATTTACATGATGGAGGAAACACAGCGCCCCCTGTCGGCGCCTATGACCGCTACTTCATGACTGTGGGAATAAAAAAGCTCCATCATCGCACGAGCGTCGTTTCGGTGGAGCATCCTCTCTCCACCCATGACGGACTAGGGTGGGACATCAGCGGACAAACAGAGGGGACATCAGGAGCGGAACATGGCCAAACATCGCAAAGAAAGAGACAGCTGGGGTGAGTGTAGGTGACATTTAATATTTCATGCTTTCCCTGACGCACCTAGATTTTTTTTTTTTTTTCCATTCGTGTCGAGGCGAGGCTGTAAGCAGAGCAGCTAATTATTTATATCTGATCCACCACGAGAGGCTTTTTTCCCTCCCCCCGACTAAATCATGATCCTGATTATATCCCCATTGTAGAAATAAATATACGTTCAGATTCGGATCATTATTTATATTTGTGTTTACGTTAACCTGTATCTGGGCCATTACGTTCTACGGTACATATTCTACCAGATTATGTAATATTGCATCAGTAACCATCTTCTCGTTCCTCCCATAACCATCATATCTACTCTAATCATCACCATCATCAACACCTACACCCCACACCGTGTTTCTGATGATAACCGATGACGTCACTCCACGGCTCATGCTAACTTTGACTGCAAAAAAAAAAAAAGGAGGGGGGGGGAGCTGTTGTCTGTCATCAGAGAGTTGTTCTGGTTTGACCCACTTTGACAGCAGCAGGCACATGATCGGGTCGAACCGGGCGGCTCCTGCTGAGGCCTCCTGAAGAGGAGATGTTAAACCAAAGGGATTGTCCTCCTTCACGCCTGGGAGGATGAGCCCTCCATGATTTATTCACTCTGCATCTTCTGCCTCTCTTATCAAACGTTCCATCCTTCCATATTCTCGGAAAAGGCTCATGCTCTGGGTGGCAGAGGTTTGATTCTGGGATCCTCCTGCAAAAAAAGTCCATCACCCAGAGGGACACCCTGACTTTCACATCTACACGGAGAAATAAAGCTTCACCCCTATTTCATATTTCCTGCATGAGCCCCCCTCGAAAGTCTGAATATGTACATTTTGTGAAACACAATTGTATTTTTAAAAAAAAGTTCCTTATACATTTTAACATCTGCGATGTAAATTTTGAAGCTGGTGACTGACGGGCAAAAAGGTTCTGGTTTCAAATCTGATCAAATCTCAAAATAACGTCAAACATAAAACATAAAATAACATAAAATGTCAAATAATGACGATTTTTAACAAATAATAATGTAGTATTTCAAAAAATAATTCTTTATCTATCTGAAAGTATTGGCATTATATGTGAAAATGAGTTTAAATCTGAGAATTATGGCTTTGACTCAAAACAAGATAATTAATAAGCGATTTGATCAATTTTCATGGAATAATGTTGTATTTCAGAATAATGACAAAGTATGTGAAAAATAACGTCATAATCAGATTATTTTGTTAATGTTTTATTAACGTAAACATCAGGAATATCCACATCAAAGACACAATCGAAAAAACATCGTTTTTTCTGTCATGATTAATAAAAGTAAATAAATGAATTTAACTTTTTTTCTGATTCCATTAATTTATGCAAATTTATTCACATGAAACTGAAAAAAATGTAATTGTTGAATTGTCATATATAAAGTTTAGGAAACTAAATTAAATATAGATAATCTATATACTGCAAATGTTAACGATAATAAAGATAAAGATAATATTTGTATTAATTATTTTAATATTTATTAGCAGAAGTAGAAGTTTTATCATTACGATATAAAGGATATTTCTCAAATCTTTCAGAATTTTTTTCTAAATCAGTTTTTAATTGTTTCATAAAAGAAATATCCTGAAGAGGATCTCTGAATCTCGTCATCATGATGGAGCACCGTGTTCCGGGAGACGCCGTTCATGAGGTCATCACATAGCGGCTGACGGGATGAGATTCATGCGTGGAGCTAACAGGAAGGAGTAATGGACTCAACTTTCCTGTTTCCTGTCCTTAATAGACCGCCAAGACAAGTCAAAACAATGACATCATATGTCAAAAATGACATAATATGTCAAAAATAATGACAATATATCTCAAAATAATGTCATTATCTCAAAATAATGACAATATATCTCAAAATAATGTCATTATCTCAAAATAATGACATAATATCTCAAAATAACGACAGCAGAACAGAAGACCCGATTACCCATCAACCATCACCAATAGCTCAAAACTCCAACAGAATCTCCCTCCAGAACACCCGGCTCTCTGCTCAGAGACCCCCGCTCCGCCCAGACCCCCGGATTCTGTTTCTTCATGAGATGTAAAATAACAATGATAGAAAAATCCCAGCTGTCCCAATTTCATGCGAATCCATTATCTCCCTTAAAAACCTGACCTCCTTGGTCGAAGGTAGAAGTCCGACCATGGGCCTTCAGGTGAGAACGAGATTTACGTAATTTACCTTTAATGGACTGACCTCAGAACACTTGGGGCGGGGTCTTAAGACCCAGCAAACACCTGCAGTTCTGGAGCGGTTCTGACCCGCTCCTCTAGCCACATTCTTACACTTTATCCTGCTTCCAACATCGACTTCAGGAGATAAACGTTACAAGCCATAACATTATGACCACTGACAGGTGAAGTCAGAATAACGTTGGTCATTACCGTGGTTACCCGTCAGTGGGCGGCGAACAAACATCAGGCAGGAAGTGAACGATTTGTCCTGAGGACGATGTATCGGAAGCAGGGGGAAATGGGGAAGTGTGAGGATGAGGATTCAAAATTGAAATACAACCAATGTGCAATTTTGATATTTGCAATACGCCTTTATTTTGATAGGTAATGCCACGCCCCCCACTCCTCTCTGTGACATCACACTTAAACCTCCTTTGAAAGTGCGCTAGGTCCTCACATGCAGGAAGTGTGTGTTGCAGTGGTGATCGGCACTGCTTGGTTCACATTCCTATTTCCCTCAAAGATGGCGGCCGCGGCGTTGGCCCGTCTTTGCGACGTAACACAGAAACTCAGACACAACTATCCATCGTCCATCGTTTGCGTCTGTCCTACGAATCTAACTTGGCTTCGTCGACTTAATCGACTCGGAAGGATCGAACAGTTTCGGACAGAATGTTCAACACCCAGACTGTGAGAGATTCCATCCAGCAGCAGCTGATGGCGGCGGCGGGGGCGGCGTCGGCGCTCTTTGACATGATGGTCGGAGAGTACGAGGAGAAACTTTGTCGACAGCGACAACTACTGGACGCCATCGCCGGCTCGCCGCACGGATCACGCGGAGCAGGTGGGTTCGCTTTGGTTCTCGGGATTCAAGGTTAAGTTCAGAAAGCAGAAAAGTAAACAGGCGATGACGGTTATCGATGAAAATATATAAATATGAAAAAATGAGCATTCTGTACGTAAAGGGACTGAAAGGAGGAGGAGCCAAAGTATCCCGACTTTACTCCAGTAGAAGTACAGTTACTTGTGGATAAGTTTAGGATAATTGATGTATTTTGCTAACAGTAGCTAGTTGCTTTGCATGTGACTAAAAGGTCGTTTTACCAGATAATGCTAAGAAATGTTTTTTGCTATATAAACATTTCTGTAAGATTAATGGCTTTGATGTCTTTTTTATGTTTGTCACATGTGACTGGATATCTTTGACATTTCACTTAATGTCCTCGATGTCTGCCAGACATCAAACGTAATGTCTTTGATGTCTTTGTGAAATGCAACTTGATGGCTTTGATGTCTGTGCAGCATGTCACTTGATAGCTTTGACGTGTGACCTGGTCTTTGATGTCTGGGACATGTGACTGAATGTCTGTTACGTGTGACTGGATGCCTTTGATATGTGACTTGTTGTCTTTGACATGTGACTTTTTTGTCTTTGACATGTGACTGGATGTCTTTGACATGTGACTTGTTGTCTTTGACATGTGACTTTTTTGTCTTTGACGTGTGACTGGATGTCTTTGATGTCTTTCTGACATGTGACTTGTTGTCTGACATGTGACTTGTTGCCTTTGATGTCTTTCTGACATGTTACTATCATGTCTCCCATGATGCATTGATAAAATCTTCTATTGTTCACAGATGCCCACCTGCTGTGGGAGAAAAAAGAAGAGGATGCCCGGGAGCAGCAGGAGGTGAAGGGGTCCAGTCTGGAGCTGCCACATATTAAAGAAGAATCAGAAGCAGGAGGATCCGAATCAGGAGGATCAGAACCAGGCGTGAACATTAATCCAGAAATCCGTTTAGAACCCCATAGTCATGGCGCCTGCGGGGAAAGCAGTGAGACTCAATCGGGTTTAAACCTGCGGAGAAAGTTTGAAGAACCAGAATGGAACTGTGGGAAAAAAACGCCATCGAGCTACTCTGAATGTTCTGCAGGCTTGGACCACAGGAGACACACACAGGAACACAAGGGAACCCAAACAGAACCCTTCCAGTGGGAGACCCAGACGGCTCAAACGAAAACTCCTTCAGGAGGAAACGCTTTCAGCGCCTCGGTTTGGAACCAGAACTTTCCAGTCAGGGCTCGTCTTGTGACCCACGCGAGAACCAACGCCGGGGAGAAACCCTTCAGCTGTTCGGTGTGCGGTAAAGAATTTGGCGGGAAAGCAAACTTGAGTAAGCACCTGAGAACCCACGCGGCGGAGAAACCCTTTAGTTGTTCCTTGTGCGGTAAAGGGTACGTACGAAACGACCGTCTGCGACGCCACATGGGGGTCCACGCGGCGGAGAGACCCTGCTGAAGTCACGAACACCACCGCAAAGGTTTACCTCGAATTCTGAAAACGTATCTCTGACGGGCGACGAGAACTGGACTGTGGAATATTCTGGACGCACAGAACTCATACGACGACAATCAGCCCTGAGAAGGAGACGGTGGCCTGTGGTGAAGAGTCGAATCTGACTAGAAAACAGAGATTTACATTTACATTCCATGCGTTATAACATTTCCTAGCGGTGAGACTACATGTATCCATAAAATAAAACACAGTAAGAGAAGAAAATGTTATGTAATAAAAGCAAAGACCGAAACCTACTTTGTTGTTTCTTCCTCTCTCTCTCTCTCTCTCTGTTCATCTTCAACAGATGTTTGTTGGGTCATTTCCCGATTCCACTCCAGTGTAAGACATCCTTGTTTTTAAAGTTGATAAAACAAGCGAGGCACTTTTCCGCTGGCATGGAGGTCCTATTTTTCCCAACAATTTTTAGTTTGTGGAAAATGGGCGTTCAGCTGGAGCAGAGGGGAAAACTGATGCAGTGCTAATAAATGCTACGAAACACTTAACGTCAGGAAAAATGTTTTCATCTGTAGGATGTGACGAGACCTTCTTCTGGGGAAAGTGTCAAACGACACTGGATGGATTCAAATCCATCAAGTCGCTTTTCTGATACTTGCAGACAAAGAAACAAACTCAAGAAAAAAAACAACTTACTTCCTTGATGGAAGTTATAATAATGTTTTAATATCTCAATGTAATAATAAACCTTCACAAACTAATAATCTAGTATCTACAAATAGTGAAAATAGGTCAAAATTATAACTAAAAATCTTCCATAGTATGACAAATGGTTAGAAAGAAATAATGTCGTTTTTCAGAAAAATGACAAAATATCTGAAATGAATGACATAAAATGTCTCAAAATAATAAGAAATGTCTTTGAAAACTCATATTCTCAAAGGTTTTCATTACTCTTAATGAAAATAACGTTATGCATTACAGTGACGGAGCTAATCTGCGATATTATGGTCTTGTTTTATATATTGTGTGTTATTTGTTTTTATCTTGTTTTTTTTTTTGTTTTTTTAATGCTCTTTTTTTTTTTTATCTCAAACCGTCAAGGATAACCTTCCAATTTTGTCACGTTTTCGTACTCGTACAATGACAATAAAGATCTATCTCCCAGATATGAAGTCTTTATTATTATTAACTAGTAATAACGGCGGACTTATTCTTCCGTACGGCGCGTTTGAACGTATCGTTTGAATCTGCGTTTTTTTTTCTTCCAGGGTCCCTGGGTGACAAAAATGTCTACGACTGGAGCTCCGAGGAGGAGGAGCCCGACGGACGGGCCCGGCCTGTGCAGGTCCTGCTGGTCAAAGACGACCACAGCTTCGAGCTGGACGAAGCGGCGCTGAGGCGCATCCTGCTGGCGGAGGAGGTCAGGGACCGGGAGGTGGTGGCCATCTCTGTGGCCGGAGCGTTCCGTAAGGGGAAGTCCTTCCTCATGGACTTCATGCTGCGGTACATGTACAACCACGTACGTATCTGGAGCTGGTTCCGAGCGAGTCCGATTCACGAGTCTTCACGTTTGGCCCAAAATAGAAGCCGAGTCCGAACAAGTTTGTCGAATTCGGTTTAGGAACTTTTGTGTTACTATAGTCCCAAAAGTCGGGGACAATCACAAAATGATTTTGGGAAAGGTCAGTTGCATATTTCCGCCACTAGGAGGAGTTTTTAAACTCCAAATGTATCCGGGCCATAATTTCTCAACTGTCGGTCCGATTTAGTCTAAATTTGGTTCGTATGAAGCGACTGTAGGCGATCCGTCTAGTCTGTATCATATTTTACTCTCATAGATATTATTTTACCCACTAGGGGGAGTTTTTTTCACGGGAAACAGAGTTTTGCTGACAGTAGTTTGCATTTATATATTATATATATCAGAGGTCCGTTTCATCTGTAAGGAAACAGTGAGATTGTTGATCTGTGTTGTGTTCAGGCGTCCGAAGGCTGGCTCGGAGACAAAGACGAGCCTCTGACCGGCTTCTCCTGGAGGGGGGGCTCAGAGAGGGAGACCACCGGGATCCAGATCTGGAGCGAGGTCTTCCTGGTGGACAAACCAGATGGAAGAAAGGTGAAGGCTGTGATTGGGTTGAACCACATTTACACCAGGAACGAGTCAAATGTCTCATCTTCAGTCTACATGGACATCCGGTTCTTTCACTCTGCACATTAGTAGATTTGAATAAACCTGTTTTTATGTCATGACCAAAGTTTAAAGTGTTTGTATTTAGCGCCTCCTAGTGGACATTTGACCCCTGTCTGGGGTCAAAAGCTTATTTCTGTGCATTGTTATAACTTTTTGGGTCCATTGTCTTCTCAGCTGAGACGTCCTGATCATGTCCCTCAAAAACTGTAGAATAACAGGAACTATCCATCCATCCACCCATCCATCCACCCATCCATCCACCCATTTATCCATCCATCCACCCATCCATCCACCCATTTATCCATCCATCCACCCACCCATCCACCCACCCATCCACCCATCCATCCATCCATCCATCCATCCATCCCCCCATCCATCCATCTATCCATCCATCCATCCATCCACCATTCCCTCCCTCCATCCACAGGTGGCGGTGCTGCTGATGGATACACAGGGGACGTTCGACAGCCAGTCCACCCTGAGGGACTCCGCTACAGTGTTTGCTCTCAGCACCATGATCAGCTCCATGCAGGTGACCTTCAGCCGCCTGACGGCGCTCTTCTTCAGTCGCTAGCATGTTTATGGTTCCTGTGAGGACGGCTGATAATCACTCTCCTGATTTTCTTATCTGATCTGATCTCATTGTATCCGATCGGATCGGATCGGATTTGATCGGATCTGGTCTGAGCTGATCCAATCTAAAGCTTGTGAGGGTTGTACAAATTTTATCTAATCACACAAAAACTGCCGAACCGATTTCAAAGTAAGAGCAGACGGTAGAACAATCCGACCTCACAAAATAAAAGCATGAATTCATGAATTGATACTATGAGTGGAATGTTTTTTCTCAGGTTTACAACATCTCTCAGAATGTACAAGAGGACGACCTTCAGCATCTGCAGGTAACACTGACTTTACACCATAACATCAGCCATAACATTAAAACCACCTGTCTAGTAGTGTGGGTCCCCCTTTTTGTCACTGGAACAGCCCTGTGATGTCGCTGTGATGTCACTGTGATGTCAATGTGATGTCACTGTGATGTCACTGTGATGTCACGGTGTGTTCTGACATCTTTCTATCAGAACCAGTATTAACATAGTAACCAGGTTATTCGTCCCACCCACTGACAGGTAACCATAGTAACCAGGTAATATATCCCATCCAACGACAGGTAACCATAGTAACCAGGTAATACATCCCACCCACTGACATCATTTCTTGGTCCAAAAGTTCTTCTTGATCTCAGTTTTTCCCATCATCCCTCATTTTCCTGGCCTTTTGCGTCTGATTCCAGCTGTTCACCGAGTACGGCAGACTCGCCATGGAGGAGACGTTCCTCAAACCATTCCAGGTACTGCTTAGAAGAAACTCACAGAACCATAATGTCGGACCGCAAGACGATTAACCGGACTTGCTTCTTTCCCGTAGTCCATGATCTTCCTGGTCCGAGACTGGAGCTTTCCCTACGAGTTTCCCTACGGACAGGAAGGAGGCATGAAGTTCCTGGAGAAGCGACTGAAGGTCAGTGTTCGACCTTCTTCCTGAACTCCGGGTCGTGACGTAGGGGAACCGAGGCGTGGTCTCAAAGCTGCTTCATGTGGTCCGTTTGCGGTGCAGATCTCGGAGAACCAGCACGAGGAGCTGCAGAACGTTCGCAAACACATCCACTCCTGCTTCACCAACATCTCCTGCTTCCTGATGCCTCACCCCGGCCTGAAGGTGGCCACCAACCCCCACTTTGATGGAAGGATCGTAGGTACTCCTCCTCTTCCTCCGTCGGGTCACACTTATTCTCAGACCAGGGCGCGCGAGGAACTGGACCCAGATGCAGATTCTGAAGAAAGAGTTGATGGTCTTAAGGAAGAAAAAAGTATTCACAGAGTTTTCTTAATCTCAGGTTTAACAAACTCAGAGTTTTCTTCATCTCAGGTTTAACAAACTCAGAGTTTCCCTCATCTCAGGTTTAACAAACTCAGAGTTTTCCTCATCTCAGGTTTAACAAACTCAGAGTTTTCTTAATCTCAGGTTTAACAAACTCAGAGTTTTCTTAATCTCAGGGTTAACAAACTCAGAGTTTCCCTCATCTCAGGGTTAACAAAGTCAGAGTTTCCCCCTTTCAGGGTTAACAAACTCAGAGTTTTCTTAATCTCACGGTTAACAAACTCGGGGTTTCCCTCATCTTAGGGTTAACAAACTCAGAGTTTCCCTCATCTCAGGTTTAATACACTCAGAGTTTCCCTCATCTCAGGTTTAACAAACTCAGAGTTTCCTTATGTCAGGGTTGACAAACTCAGAGTTTTCCCTCATCTCAGGGTTAACAAACTCAGAATTTCCCTCATCTCAGGTTTAACAAACTCAGAGTTTTCTTCATCTGAGGGTTAACAAACTCAGAGTTTTCTTAATCTTAGGGTTAACAAACTCAGAGTTTTCTTCATCTCAGGTTTAACAAACTCAGAGTTTCCCTCATCTCAGGGTTAACCAACTCAGAGTTTCCCTATTTCAGGGTTAACAAACTCAGAGTTTTCTTAATCTTAGAGTTAACAAACTCAGAGTTTTCTTCATCTCAGGTTTAACAAACTCAGAGTAATGCGGACAGACGAGCACAGGAAGAAGACAGGAAGTACAAAGTGACACACTACTACACCCACTGGTTACTCACCCCCTGTCCCCTCCTCCACCCAGAGATCGATGGAGACTTCCTGAACAACCTGAAGGTTCTGGTCCCGTGGCTCCTCAGTCCTCGCAACATCGACGTGAAGGAGATCAACGGCAGCCAGATCACCTGCAGAGGCCTGCTGGAGTACTTCAAGGTGGGGTCATTCAGACCCGGTCTCCAATGTGACGGAGAACTTTGAGACTCTGAACGTTTCTGGTTTGATTTCCAGGCGTACATCAAGATCTACCAGGGAGAAGAGCTGCCTCATCCAAAGTCCATGCTGCAGGTACCAGAACCTGTTCTGATTCTGACCCAACGCAGGTAGACCTGTCCTTTTTACTGCAACCCAGTGAACAGTCCAGGTTCATTCAGTGAAACAGTCCAGGTTCACACAGTGAAGCAGTCCAGGTTCACACAGTGAAACAGTCCAGGTTCACACAGTGAAACAGTCCAGGTTCACACAGTGAAACAGTCCAGGTTCATACATTGAAACAGTCCAGGTTCACACAGTGAAACAGTCCAGGATCACACAGTGAAACAGTCCAGGTTCACACAGTGAAACAGTCCAGGCTCACACAGTGAAACAGTCCAGGTTCACACAGTGAATTGTATTATTGTTTATTCAGTAATAAGTATTATTGATGTTTGCGTCTTCTTCGTCTCAGGCGACCGCAGAGGCCAATAATTTAGCAGCCGTTGCCGCGGCGAAGGATCTGTACAACAAGAAAATGGAGGAGGTAGGCGTGAACTCGACGTGAACACTTCCTGTCTGATCCTTGACTGACGCGGTCCATCCTGTCCTCAGGTGTGCGGGGGGGACCGCCCCTTCCTGGCGCCCAGCGAGCTGCAGGCCCGACACAGCGTCATCAGAGAGGAGGCCCTGCAGCTGTTTCGCGGCGTGAAGAAGATGGGGGGCGAGGAGTTCAGCCGGCGGTACCTGCAGCAGCTGGAGGCGGAGACGGACGAGGTCTTCGTCCAGTACATCAAGCACAACGACTCCAAGAACATTTTCCACGCCGCCCGCACGCCCGCCACCCTCTTCGTGGTCATCTTCGTCATGTACGTGGCGGCGGGCATCACGGGCTTTGTGGGCGTGGACATCATTGCCAGCTTGTGTAACATGATCCTGGGTCTGTCACTCATCACTCTCTGCACCTGGGCCTACATCCGCTACTCTGGAGAATACCGGGAGCTGGGCGCCGTCATCGACCAGGTGGCGGGGGCGCTGTGGGACCAGGTAACCAAAAACATCAACACGGACGTCAAACAAACGCGTCTAAACCCATATTTGTGACAATACACAGGTATTAGTTATTACAACTCAAGTACAAGTCCTGAATAAGATCCGGTCCCCCGAGAGAGGCTCCGGTGGAGGGGCGTGTCTAAAGGGGCGGAGTCAGCATTATTTTCCCACATGCATATTAAGATCTTTCACAACGCCAGAAAGAGCTCCTTGAATGTGGAAGAGGGTGAAGTGGATCTAAGGGGCGGAGTCAGGAATTGTATTTGACCTTTTTTAACATAAGAAAACTCTTTCTTACACATTTTTTTTTTCAGTTCCACATTGTTGATTACTTGCCAGATTTCCGTGACAGGGTTGGTGACGTAACTTTCATTTCCTTTACTAATATTCACGGAAAGGAACAGGATGTGCAGGATTCAAATGTTGGTAGACGGTCACGTGATGTTTGCATGATTCGGACCACTAGGGGGCAGCGGTGCGCCACGTTTGTGATCACTTTCTCTTCCTCTCTTTCAATGCCTCTGCAGGGAAGCACAAATGAGGTAAGAACTGTGAACACTCACAACATATATACACCAGCTATTCAGCCATAACATTATAACCACGGACAGGTGAAGGCAGAATAACGTTGATTATCTTACGGGTTAGCATGGTTTCCTGTCAGTGGGCGGGATATATTGGACAGGAAGTGAACTTGTTCTCCTGAAGGTGATTTTAGAATCAGGAAAAATGCTTCAGACCTCCTGGTCTTTGTTCCCGGTGAGAACCTACAAAAGTGATATGAGGAGAAGAGGATTTGTTCACTGGTAACACGAAATTATTTGTATTATTGAGTCTTAAATTAAAGTTGGAAGTATTTTATTTTGAAAGAGATTTGAAGAACAAATAAAAGTTTCAACAAAAAAAAAGAAAATTGCGAATGAATTCAAAGAAATTACTTCAAATAGTATTCTTTTTTTAATTCTAACTTATTAACTGATGTTGTAAATATATGTATTACTTATCAACGATTCTCTTTTTACAGTGTGTAATATTGGAATAACTGTAAAACGAATATTTCTTAAAAAGAGATTTGATGAGTTTTCAAAGCTGAAATTTTAACTTTTTATTTATAAAAAAGTACATTTGGGGTCTAATCCTGCGCTGTAAAAAGAAAATTATTGTTGAATTTAACAAAATTATTTCACCTAGTTACCTATATTAAAAAAAAATATATATATTTGTGAGTCTAACTCTTTAATTAAGAAACGTAAATCCGTTAAAATAGCAGAAAATCTAAATAAAAATGTTGTAACAGTGACGATGTTCGTTCCTCCCCAGGCTCTGTACAAGCTGTACAACGTGGCGGCAAACCACAGGCACCTGTACCACCACGCCTTCCCCGGGCCTCAGGCGGAGGAGGTCGCCGAGGAACCGGAGAGGAAGAGGGACTGAAAAGGAAGGAGCGCAGGGACATCCTGATGCCGGACCCCCATCAGGCTCTCTCCCTCTGACCCAATAAGTGACTGTAAGCTTCATGTAGAGGCAGCGCTCCTCCTCAGAGACGCAGTGGGACCAGAACTCTGCCAGGGGAGACCTCCGATCCACTGCCGGTGCCACTCCAGACGGGTTCTTTCTTTACTTTCCACCGTTTGTTTTTGTCAAATTAATATGCATCATCATCATCATCATCATCATCATCATCAGCATGGTAGATGGTTACATGTCCGTCATCTTTAAGCTCTAAAACCAGGTATCCTTTATTCAAAAAAGACAAAATATGAAAAAAAAAGTTTTATGTTTGTGATGAAACTCATTTTTGGTTCGTTGTTCATTTAAAAAACAAAAAAACAAAAAAATTCCGACTCTTTATCTCTCTTTATTTGCTTGCGGGTGTGAAATCCCGCCTCCATCTTCTGATTGGTTCTTTGTTTCCCGAATCTCGGAGTGAATGTGAGGAATGGTGACAGGTTGCTAGGGGGCGGGGCTTGAAACGGATCCTCATTCCACATCTGTTTCCTCATCTTCACTCACTGACTCATCAAAGAAAGGGGAACAAAGACGCTGCTGCGTGCAGAAAGCCGCCGCGGCTCTCTCTCCTCCGGCTTCGTAGACCGTCACGTACGTTTGTGTGGCCGTGGTTATAATGTTTTGGCTCGTGGGATCACCTCCGTAAAGATCTTGGATCGGCTCCGGAGCACGGTCACGCATATTTAGAGAGTTTATATGGGTTTGACCTCCGGGGTGAAACGTTTAAAGGCGCTGCGGCTTCTTGAGTCTTCCATGATATATAATCAGTGGGGCCTTCGTCCGCCGCCGGTTTTAAAGGAGCAGTCTGCCCAGAAAAAAAAAGAAAAAAAGAAAATGAAGCGCACAAAAACATCTGAAGGAGATGTGGACTTCTTTTCAAATTCAAATAACAAACAGAAATATTCAAGCTTTCGGCCGATGACCCCAAATTGATAGACAAGGTTTTATTTACCCTAGGCCTTGACTCGGCCTTAGGGATAGGGGGAGGAGCTAAGAGTGTATCAGGACGCCTCCCCCCCATGGAGGGACTTTAAACCTCATCTGGCCTGGGAACGCCTCTGGATGAGCTGGAGAGTGTTGCTGAGGAGAGGAACGCTCAAAATACCCTTTTTCGACCTCAGAGAACAGAGAACTCTGTTTATTTATTGGAAAATGTTTGAATTTCCTCTCTTGGTTGAACATTTCTGACGTGTTTGACTCTTTAGGGTGAACTGTTCCTTTAAAATTAGCTTTTTTTTCTCCCCAAGTCTCGTTTCTTTAGATGATGTTTCTGAAGATGAAAAAAGTGGGACGTCTCAGACCTCCAGAGATTTTTTTTGACATTTTGTTGCAAACTGTAAATATCGACTTAAAAAGTTTTTTTTTTTTTTTTTTTCTGTTTAAAAAAAATGTGAAGGTGAAAATGTACCAAAACGATTTATTCAAAAAACCAAACGGGTCGGTTTCTCGTCACTGCAGAGTTCTCACACACACTGGAAAAATGATCAGTTATAAGGAAAAAAAACCCAAAACGAATAAAGTGAACTGTTCCTTTAAAGAGAACATTCCAACGGGACAGACTTGGAATTATTGGACATTTTTTTTTTCACTCCAGACTTTATTGTTTAACATCCTGTATTTATAAAACACACAATCAGATATTTACACAGTGGTGACGCCGATCTGAAGCCGTGTGACCGTTGCATAGCGACCGACTCACCGAAGAGATGGTTCCCCTCGACCCGAACCCAGCGACACCCGATCACGCGCCCTGTGGGACACCCGCAGACGGAATCGGGTGTTTCGCTGAGTCGGAAAACATTGGTCTGGTGTTGGATCGGACCCTGTCGTAGCGTCATAAAGGGCGTAAACCGATCGATCGGTGGAATGAGCTTCCAGAACTTTCTCTTCTCCCTCTTGAAACACGTCAAGAGGAAGAGGAATCCAGGAAGAAGGTCGATCTGCACTATGAGTCTTTGAAACGTTCCAGTAGCTTATCAATGTTTCATCTCACACACGGGAACACACACACACACACACACACACACACACGTACGTTTCAGATCACAACTTAAATATCGGCGGCGGATTGTCTCGCACAGGACACAAGGTTTAAAAAGAAAACTTTTATGTTTGGTGTAAAGGAGCAAAGAGGGAGAGGAAGAAAAAAAAAACACACAAACTGGTGGTGAAGGATTTAAAAAAAGAAAAGAAGAAGAAGATGAAGCTGCTGCTCGTTTCCTCCCGCCGGGTAAAAGAGGAAACTGGAACACGAGACGCATTCAGACGCTGTAAAAATGCTGCTTTTATTTTTATTTCATTTAGTTTTTTTGTAGTTTTTTTTTCTTAAAAAGGCACAGTCTCCGGAGGTTTTTGGACAAATATCCACAAATTCTTTTCACCTCGGTCGTCAAAACAGAAATCCATTCGGCGCCTCAGTCCTCATGGCTGTGATGGCGCCCGCGGGTCGTCTCTCCATGTGACACATTATACGATTCTTCACTGGAGTGTTTCTGCCTCACATGGGGGAGGGTGGGGTGGGTGGGGTGGGGTTCCTCCGCCCTCGCGGATGCGTGTCTCCACCCGGTGGCGGTATATTTGGATCAAGTGAAGGCACAGATGTGTTTGGTAAAGAAGCAGTTAAGAGTCAATCACGATTTCAAAGGAAACCGTCGACCGCTCCCAAGCTGTGGAAACCTCAGAGAGGTGCGGCCGCCGCTCCGCCCGCCCCTCCCTCACATGTTCCCGATGAAGTTCTGGCCGGGCTGCTGGTACCACTGCTGCCGCTGTTTGCGGGCCTCCACCTCCGACAGCAGCGCCTGCCGGTAGGCCTCGTAGGACTTGACGATGTGTTCCAGCTCCTTCATGAAGAGCAGCTTCAGCATCCCCTGATACGTGTCCAGGTCCGCCAGCTGGAACAGCTCCCACTTCAAGATGTGGTCGTACCTGAGGGAGAGAGAGTGATACACAGAGAGAGTGAGACACAGGGAGGGTGAGACAGAGAGAGAGAGAGAGACTCAGGGGGAGTCCTGGATGATACCAAAGCTGCTGGCGAGTGGGTCAACTACACGGGTTCCTATTATAGTTAAAGAAGTGATAGAAGAAGAACTGAGAGAAGAAAAACAAAGACGAAAAAGTGATGAGCCGAGAGAAAAGCCGAGAGAAGAAGAGCCGAGAGAAGAGCCGAGAGAAGAGCCGAGAGAAGAGGAGCCGAGAGAAGAAGAGCCGAGAGAAGAAGAGCCGAGAGAAGAAGAGCCGAGAGAAGAAGAGCCGAGAGAAGAGGAGCCGAGAGAGGAAGAGCCGAGAGAAGAAGAGCCGAGTGAAGAAGAGCCGATAGAAGAAGAGCCGAGAGAGGAAGAGCCGAGAGAGGAAGAACCGATAGAAGACGTTGGAGAAGATGGGAAAGAACCACAGGGAGATCCAATAGAAAGAGAAGAACCATTTGAAGAACCTCCATCAAATCACCCTTTAGGAGACTAGAAACAGGTTCTACAGCTTCTAGTAGAGTAAACGAGGAAGAACTGTGGGAGTGATGGATGATGAAGATGACCGACAGTCGTAGCGGGGGTTCTCACTTGAGGGGGGCGCGGGCGTAGACCTGCAGCCAGTCCGGAATCTCGGCTGTGTGGTACGGGTTGGCCGGGACCAGCACCGGCTGGTTCCTCTCCGCAGGACACGGCTGATAGGTGACGGGAGGAGGCGGTAACGGCGGAGGCTGATCGTAGCGAGGAACGCTGGAACAGACAGGAAATACGGGGTTCACACCTTCATGGCAGACAGGAAGTGACACGTGTGGCCGGCGGCGTACCTCGGAGCGCAGGGGTGACGGTACTGCGCCCTCTTGTTGATGTGATCCACGTAATAGACTCCAAACTCAGCCGACTCCACCTTCTCCCAGCCCGGAGGGAGCCCCTCCCTCTCCAGAGGGTGGCTCCAGTGTGTCGTGTTAGTGTTGTGGTCGATGAAGTACTTC